>WOVY01015983.1:0-214734 GCA_013436015.1 Rhipicephalus annulatus | reverse complement strand
AAGGGTTTGGCACGAAAACCCATGATCATTCAAGCGATTAATGATTTGGGGGCTGATGATGAGGAGCTCAATGAAGATGGGACCTCATCATCGAAAGAAAACTAAAGCAGCTCAGATGGAAGGAAAGAGTGAAGACGAAGAAGAGGCCTCAAGCTAAAGTTTTTCAAACAAGACTATGAGTTGAGTATGAGGTTGCGACCCCCGCGAGGAGTACTTCTTCTCGCCAATGAGGCAGAGTTCGAGATGTCTAGGTACATGCAGCCATATGAGGTATCATGGGATATGGGCCTGTATCTTAGGACTCTTTGAACGAAAGTGTAGTCAACTGAAGTGTGAGCGAGACACCTGGTCTCAGAAGCTACGCACGGTTCTGCCCTGCGAGGCAGCGGATGTTGTTGCGCGACTCAGGAGCAGCACTCGAACAACTATGAAGTTATCAAAGCAGAGCTGATCAGAAGATTCGGAAATTCTGTAGCAAAAAGAAAGAAAGACTCGCACCGGAGTCTGAAACTGAGGCGCGTCACAAAGCGCTGGACGTTGAGGTGCGTCAGGAGGCGCCAGGACCAGGGATCGCGCAGAAAATGACCCGCATATTCTCGAATGCATCAATGTAAATGATGTAGAGAACGAGGCCTTGGCCGGCCTCGAGGTAGAGAAAGTATCAAAAGACGGTCCTTGCGAGGATGAGGTGTGTGCCAGCAGCCCTAATGGGCTCAGTAAGGAGCTGGAAACCATCCCCATGCCTCAAGAGGACGTCTCGAAAATTTCAAATGTAGGCATGGATAGCGCAGTGGCGGTGAGAGCGAGAACGCCATGCTTCAGCAGTGCAGCCCTATTATCGAGGTGGTTTGCAAACATCGCCAAAAACAAAAGAAGCGGAAGCGCACTGCACTGCGTAGGCCTAAGCCAGGCCCCACTCAGTCACAAGAAGACGAGAGGGCAGGCCGTTAATCCGTTCCAGGGAAACGTCAATTGTGGCATTCATGGAGGCACAGGCGGCGAGCCAGGTGTGGAGGGGGAAAAAGAGGGGACGTCACCTAACGAAGTGCGCGGTTCAGTTCGACAACTTCGGAAAAGCGGCCTTTCCCGAAGGGTATAAGTCGAAAGGGCAGAGTGGCTAAATACCGCGCAGGGGTGAATACAAAGAAAAAATGGCACAGGTTCCCCCCCAGCTTCTGGCGTCCTTTTCAATTCCTGAGGGGAACAGGACGAAGTGGAAAATGAGGTGTGACAGCCGTGCACTGCTTAGAGTTTGTGCATTTTGTAGCTTCTGGCGTGCTCGAAAACTGCCGGGACCACGACCCCATCGTGTGCGATTCAAGCGAATCTAGTTAAGAAAAGGGGGTGGTCAGATTGAGTAACACATGCTTATTTCGTATGGTTACTTAGTTTTACTTTGTAGGTGTAATTTCAGCACTTTTCATTTTGTAAGTAACGTAATGCCGTGTAAATTTTTTCAGAAGGAAAACCGCCGAACCGAAGGCTGAAAGTTAACATCGATTTGCTTTATTCATTAGGGCTAATATGTACCGAAGGTAAAACTGGAAAATTGTTATTTTTCTAGTATTTTCAAAGGCTGAGGGTAATGTCGTATGCCTTCACTGTCATGTGGATTTGTCGTGAATGAGCATTTGGGGAAGAAGTTACCATAGGCCGAATAATTGGTAAATTGCTTGAATTTGGCGCGACACGGTGTAGCTGTCGTTGCGCGCTATGAGAATTGAGAACCATTGGTGCATGGTTTTAGCATTAATTGTTGTGAGGTGCTTTTGTTGAGTATTGCACCTAGGATTACTTTTATGTCGTTCACTGTGTGTTACAACATAACGTAAAAATAAGTCGTCAGACAAGCTGCGAAGGATTAAGCGTTTTGATTAGTAGTGCCGTGTTTCTTGCAACGCTGAGGAATGAGAGTAGTAATTAAAAAGCTCAGGAGAGCTCAGTGTCTTTTTTTTCTCTCAGAAGCGTTTGCATAAGCTGGTAACTTTAACCAAATGAGCCTTTTAAAAAGCAATGTTTTGTTGGCTATATTTTGAAGAGCGATTGGCCAAGTGATCATATGAGCGAAACAGTAAGCTTTTTTAATTCTGAGCAAATTAAGAGTATTTTGGCCACAGTGTAGGCCAAAGATTCAGAAAAGCTAGATAGCTTTATGTCTCAGTGGTAGACAATTATGGGCGGCCGTAAACAAAGACGGACGTTCGGACAAATATAGCGCTCACTGAATCCGAGTTCCTGACTGATGCTCTCAGCGGGACAGAACCGATGAAAGTAGTCAGCGATTAAAAGGAGGAGGCAGCCTTCTTAAGTGAAGAGGCAATACTGATCGTCATCCAGTTTTGAAAGCTTCTGTTGACTACCGAGAATTAACGGTTCGGTGTTATGTGAGAGATCGAGGCCTAGGTGCCGTTCTATGTCAGGACGACAGTGGTAACAGGCAAAGCTGCGCTTTACTTGAGCCAGAATTTGGGCTCTCGTGAGATAACGTACTGCGCTTCAGGAAAGGAGTGCGCTTCCTTGTGTAGGCCATTTCTAAGTTGCAGCGTTATCTCGCAGGTGCTAAATTTAAAGTAGATACAGACCATTGTCCCCTTGGCTGCAAACCATGACATCGTAGAACAGTCGCCTTGTGAGGCGGAGCTTGATTCTTAAAAAAATATCATTTTGACATTAGGTAAAAAAAGGGCAAATTGAATGGAAACGCTGACGCGCTCAGACGCTCTTTCTAAGCCATTCTGGGGTGCTCTTTATGTAACAAAATTGATATTTTAGTTTTTTTTTTGTCGTGCATCTATTATGTAAATTTGTAAGGTAGCACGTTTGGTTTCTCAGCGCAAGTGAGTCCTGAGAGTTTTGAGTGCGAGCTTTTTATTAAAGCTAGCAATGAAAAATTGGTTTCCCATCCCTCTTTTGGCTTGGGTTTGTTCGAAGGGTGCCGAGTGCTTGCTTGTGCATGTGGTCGAGTTTCAGAAACGGTGTCGAAGATTCGGCAATCACCCGGACCATGCCACAAGCGAAGGCCAGTTCCTGGCATTCAACCACTAACCCTTTCGTCGTCCCTGCGAGCAGCAGTGTTGACTGCTGCCCTCCGTGACTCATCTGGCGAGGGGGAAGCTGTTATGACCGTCATCAGTAGGCGCCATGCTGTCGCTGAGAAGCGTAGCCGGGCAGCGTTCCCACGCCTGGAACCAAGGTTTTCTTGGAACCAGCGTCGAGAGCTGACGGGGGAGCGGCGCTCTTTTAATCCTCAAACAAGTAGCCGACTTGCCGAATGCCTATGCCCGCCAGGTATTGTCCCTGCTAGCCGGCGGATGAGACGTCATGTCGCCACGAAGCTGTAAGCCGTTCCAGAGGGGACAACAAAGACAGCGTATTCCTTTGAAGAAACGGCGACCGCCGCCACAAAGTGCCCTGCTAATTGAGCGGACAGATTGGCGGACCGTTTGATGTCTGCTGTCCGAAGCTTGGGACCCCTCGACCAGCGACATACACGACGAGCAAGAGCCTCTCTGGCGCCACCTTTAAGTGCAGTGATCTTGACTCGAAATTGGATGTTCACGTGCCTGTGCATGCTCGTACGCCTCACCTGTTGTGTGTGTGTGTGTGATTGGTGTTCCACTGAAGAAGGAGGAGCCCGACAGGGCTTATAACGGCGCCGCCGAGTGCAGGACGTCGCTCTGAACCAAGTAAAGGTTCAACCACCACGTTCGTAGTTTGTGAAGGCTCTGAACCAAGTAAAGGTTCAACCACCACGTTCGTGGTTTGTGAACTCTTAACCTCATGCTTTAAATATTTGTAAATAGTGCCATAAACCTGTTTGTTTTTCGTATCCCCATCTGGTAAGCGGTCGTTTCCTCAACCCGAAGCTACACCACGCTACCACAAGAGACCGGGTTTTGTTTTCGTATCCTCCAGCGACCTTCCTTCCGACCCGCAACAACTGGTTGGCAGAGGTGGGATACGACTCAGCACCCCGGATCACAACAAGGCATTCAGCTGCAGGATTTCAATCCGAGCAAGCATTGGGTGTCTCTCTCCATGCGCCGTGCTAGGTTCTCTCTACGTCGGTGTACGTTGAACTCACAGAAGCTATCAAAGAGCTACAAAGAGGACCTTGTGTTTTAAAAGTATGCAACTGCGATGAGAAAGGCTTTCCTTTCCAGCTGGGCCAGATCGGCAACGAGAATCAAACGCCTGTCTACCTGGATATGCCGTCGGTGCTGACGGTGCAACAGAAAGGCTCCAGGCACGTTACTATGCGAATAATGGAGAATGAAAAAACGCGGTTGACTGTAATGTCGTCCTGCAGTGCAGACGGTCTCAAGCTACTGTTACCTACGTGGTGTTCAAACAAAACACACTGCTGAAGGAGGAGAAGTTCGCAAAAATAGCCGTTGTCCACTACTAGGACAAGGGGTGGGTGGAGGAATTGCTATTGTGATTAACTGGATAAAGTCCGTGTGGTGTCGACGGTTTGGAGCAATGCTGGAGCTCCCTTCGATGCTTGTGATCGACGGGTTTTGGTGTCACCTGACCGACTCCGTAAAGCGACTGTTGCGCGACTCCCACACGGAGCTCGTCATCATCTCTCCCATCTGCAACCGTTTGAAGTGTGGCTTAATAAGCTATTTAGGGACCATGTCAAGCGCCTGTACACAGAGTGGATGAGGTCTTGAGAACCAGAAGTGACCCCTGCCGGGTGAAACAAGCCTCGCCAGGGATGCTGTGCTCGTGGATAGTCGATGCTTGTGCATGCAGTGACGAGGCGCTCGTTTCCTGGGCGTTCAAAATTGGTAGGTCTCGAACGCGCTTTATGGCACTGAGGATGATGTGCTGTAGGAGAACATTTCCGACAAGGGAGCTTCGGAAGAAGTGCGTCCGACGACAAAGATGAATGATGTGTGTCAATAAATGCATTTGCCTGTTTTACTCTGGCTATATTTGGATGAAAATTTTTCTTCTCCCGTTTGCTATCCCTAAACTACACCCCGGACTATATGTGGGTCAGAGCTACATGCGGGTTTTCACGGTACACTCAGACTTCATTGTAACAAAGTTACACAAAAATATCATTATATCTGATAATTTATTCTAAAGGTACGTTCCTAATACTATCTATCACAAGTATTTTTATTAACCTTGTCATAAGTGACATTTTATAATATTTGGGTTCGTTATATTGAGGTTTGAGTGTAAATGGAAAATTAGTTATAGGGGGCAAAAATATGACGACTTTCTGCCAGTTCGAACGAAGCACCCAATCTTCACGTTATAGATTTAGTGTTCTGCAAATGATCCTTGGTAGCAGAAATTTTGACCAATACCATCATCATGATCATCTTCCTTGGACTGTTGAGCCCCGCCGTGGTGGTCTAGTGGCTAAAGTACTCGGCTACTGACCTGCAGGTCGCGGGATCGAATCCCGGCTGCAGCGGCTGCATTTCCGATGGAGGCGGAAATGTTGTAGGCCCGTGTGCTCAAATTTGGGTGCACGTTAAAGAACCCCGGGTGGTCCAAATTTCCGGAGCCCACCACTACGGCGTCTCTCATAATCATATGGTGGTTTTGGGACGTTAAACCCCACAAATCAATCAAATCCAATCAATTATTCCTTGGACTGTTGAGTCGACTGCTGGACGAAGGCCCCTCCCTGTGATCTCAAGTTTACGCTATCATGTATGACTTGATTACAATCCCTGTAAAGTTTTTAAACTTTGTCAGTTACTCGAGTGAGTCTTCGATGCATTCGTAACCATTCTGTTGTACTTACTGTAGACCGGTTCTGTCCTGCGCATTACATGGCCAGCCCAGATTCATTTCTTTCGTTTGATGTAAACTAGGATATCTGCAGTCTCGAGAAGGAACACTCTCAAAGACGTCGCCCGTAGAAAGGCAAATGAAGCTCAGTGGGGCCTGAGGTGAAGGTAACGTGGTGCAACATCCGAAATAAAAAATATGGTATACAAAATGTTAGAGCGACAAATAATTAAAACAAAAACTACATCTAATTAAGACAAACTACATCAAGCTATGCGAGATATAAAACTTGTAGCTTACAAAACCTTCGTTAGATCACTACTAGAATATGCCTCAGTCGTATGGATTTCTCATAAAGACAGCCTGAAAACAAAATTATAAAAAGTACAATGGCACGCCGTCTGCTTCATATGCACGAACCACCGCTGGTTATATTCTGTAATTCTGTAAAATTGGAATCACTTGAGGCGCGAAGACAAAAGAACCGGTTGAAACCTCTTTTCAGGATACTACAAGGATAGCTAAAAATTTGCACTTAAAAGATTTGTACTTAAAAGTGCCTGGGAAACGAAGCCGTCGGGTTAATCACGACTGTGTTTAAATACCGTACTCTTGTCGAAGTGATGTGTCTCGTTATATTTTTTCCCATCTGCGTTTGAGCTTTAGAATGCGTTGCCAGGCATTGTAGTAAACTCAAGCGATCTATGCCAATTCGAAAAATTGTTGGGCGTGTATTTGAGTGATGGAGCTGCCAGATGATTAACCTGCATGTTTCCTTGGTTTGAGTTTCTTTGTTTTCTTTCTCCCAGCTGTTTTTAAGCCTTGTAATGCGCAGCCAGGCATTGCTATAAGTGCAGGCAGTGTTTGCCTATTTGATAAAGTGTTACACATGTATTATTTGATTGTGATACTACCTGACATGGATGTATATTCATCCGTTTGTATTTGGTCGTACCCTCCCTGTAAGAGCCCTCAAGAGAGAGCTGATATTATTATGAAAAATAAAATAAGTTAACCAAATATTTTAAGGTAGTATGGCACCCCCACACTGCTGCTAACTGACATAAACTCGACAAAGTTCAAAGGATGGTTTCAAAGTTCATATTTAATGAATATAAATGCGTGCATTCTGCTTCCAAACTTTGCAACCACGCAAACCTTACCACCTTAGAATTTAAAACTAATTTTTCGTTCACTGCAGCCTACGTGGTCCTAAACTCCTTCTATGGTTGCTTTGTTGTCCTAAAGGTGGAACTCTTAGAGCGTTAGCCAGTGCCTCCCGTTGGCGCGGAAGTGAGTGTGCAATGTTATTTTTGCCAGGTAGGATATGTAGCGCGTAAGAATTGAGAGGCCATGTGGCCACCTGTAGGAAACTTCTGTCGTAGGATTGAAGAAATGAGTTATTGGTAATTTCTTATTGACGCGCTGCAGCACTCATTAGACAAGCCCGACAAGACGGTAGCGCTTGTTTACGCCCAATTAGTGCTGTACCTCCTCACTGGTGCCATCTGGCGATAAAGAGTGTTTCACATTCCCTAGGCAAGACTTTGTGTTATGATCTGTGGGTTACATATACATAAACAGATTGCATGAAGAAAACAATGGGTCTTGCAATAAGCACGGTTTTCAAAGCATTGCATGTGTAGTGCAAAGGTTGTGGGATGGGTTTTAATGATTGGAAACATTTAGATCCACTTTCCTTTCCCTTTACTTCACAATCGATGACCCTTCGGATAAGTATCACTAATAGTTGCCCCCTTTGCCTTCCTTGTCTCCATTATCTGTGGGCTATATGCAGTAGCCTAACAGTCGTATGCGAAATGCAGTGCATGTTCAGATTCCCTTCTGGGCTTATTATAAAACATCTTATTTCCGTGCAGACTTTCACTTCTCTCTAAAGTTGCCCGACTCGTGCTTTGCAGGTGTTTGTGCAGTGCACCGAGATGCGCAGTTCACACGTGCAGCAAAAGGGACCGCCCAAGAAGACCGTAATCACGGGCACGGTCCTGGTCACCGAGTGCCCCTGCCTGCACCCGGGTGACGTGCGCAAGTTCACCGCGGTCGACGTGCCTGAGCTCCACCACTTCATCCCCTGCATTGTGTTCCCGGCACAGGGACCTAGGCCGCACTCCAATGAAATGGCTGGTGAGCCTCCGTTTCATGTTTGCTATCTTAAATCTTGCCATTAGAAGGTTCCATAGCACCACACTGATAAAGCCCGAGGAGATAGGTGGCTAATCGCACTTTGTGATCATGTTTATTAATCACAGTGCCACTGTCTGTCTCCTTCTTTTTTGTCCCTCGTTATTGGCGCTATTTTTTATGTGAATAATATTAGTTGGCGTTTTACGTACCGAAACCATGATATGAATACGAGGAACACTGTAAGGGAAGGCCCAAGAAATTTCGACTACCTGGGGCTGTTTAACATGTCTCTAAACAATGGTATACAAGCCTTTCAAGTTTCACCTCCGTGAAAATGTACCGTAAAAACTGAAATATAGGTTTGACCGCAATATAGGTCGATCCCGCCAACTTTTTATCTCCGAAAAAGAAATTTTTAAATATCACCAAATGTCCCGGCGCACCCTTACCTTGGTAAATACGCAACACAACCAGTTGCACTCCGGTGGCATTTTTTATTGGTACACTAATCTTGTGTAGTTAAACGCCAAAAGGCCTTGAAGTGCCGTCACTCGGACTCGTCCAAACTTTAGTCCGATGTCTGTTTTTCACTAGAAGCGTCCCAGAGTGCATCGTCCTCTGTTTCATCTTATACGTTACTGATGCGGCATTTGCGGAAAAACGAAATATGCCGCCTCAACGGAAAACCCTTCCGCTTCATAAATCGGCGCATCCACGATTGCGATCTCTCGAGTGGCACCCTCATGAACCCAGAGTTGCGCGCTATCTCGAGAGCTTTTATGCGGATGCAGCCCGCTGTTACGCGTAGAGACCTTGCACGCAGCTCCCGGACGAATTTGGCTAGTAGCGTTTTCAGTTTTGGGTGCACTGCAGTCCATCCGCGAAACAGTTTTTTTTGTTGCATCAGGTTGTGATACGTTGCTTTTGGCTTTTCTAGTATCGCACGTTTCTCTCCGATCACCGAATTCCCGTCGTGCCGCCAGGTTGTTGTGCGCTTCAGCATACTCGATAACTTTTTTCTTAAGCCCTATCTAGAACTGCCGCCCACTATAACTCACTTCTGAAGGAAATACTAGAAAAAAGAAAACAGCAGACTGACAGCAGATAACCGAGGCAATATGACATTGCTAGAACACTGTAGGCCTTGCCTAGTCTTGCCCACCGGCACCTCTGCTGATGCTCACGATGGCAGTGGAGGCTTCAGATTTCAGCTGCCCATTGTTGCAAGACTTCCATATTTTTTTCTGCCAATTACCGGTATATAAAACAAGGGTTGACTTTTCATTGCATTTTTTTGAAAAAATTGACCTTTATTCCGGTTTTTACGGTAACCCTAAAGTGTAGTTGGATCCCACGACCCCAGGGTTCGCACTTTAGCACCGCAACCACTTGACCCCCGTGGCAGGTCTTATATTCACAGTGCTTCTGTCTGTACAGTACTTGTATAAACTAAAAATTTAGAAAAATAGAACAGCAGTAAATACATTATCGTATCCATCGACAGCCAGCTCCCATGTGTGGTAAGCTTTTATAGTCACAGCTGTCTGCTTCAGATGCATCAACAGATAGTAAAGAGAACTTCGATATAATTTTTCTTTTACTGCCAGGTCACAGATTTTATTTAATGTTACTGACCTTCGCAGCATTGTTGAAAAAGCTTGAGAGGTTGATTGAAAGTTGATTCCTTTGTTTAATATGCTTACATATTGAAATTTATTGAATTTGAGGGGTGTGCGAATGAATATTCCAAAGTTTCGAATATTTGAAGTAACTCGAATATTCGATCTTTTTAAACAATCGGTCGCATATGTTACTGTAACCAACTTCTGATTGTGTGCCTTTGCGGTAAGTGCATCAACTGTAGAACATGCAGTAATTACTCTCGGCTCAAGCGCTATGATGGCTGCATTGAAATGCACAGGAGCGTGATGACGGCTATCGACGAACGCACCAGCACTTCATCGTGACAAATCTGCCAGCGATAAAAATCTTAAATAACGTAGGTAAGTTGTGAACGATCTCCTCGACCGTATCTGTGGCTTACGGGTTCTGCGCGGTTGCTGCTCACGTAAGCGTACTGTAAGTGTACTAAATGCGCGCTGTTCGCTGCTGCACCCTTGTGCGCGGGATTACTTCGCGCATTGCTCGTGGAAATCAAAGCAACTCGCTGAAGTTACATTGGCCTTACAAAGTACTCATTGCATCTTTGCACGGTCCGGAGCTGATAGACAACAAAAAATAAATGTCGCAGCACAAGGGCAAAAATATGCACACACAGTAAGAAAAATTAACTTGACCTGATGTGATTTGCAGAAAGCATGCAAGGACAGATGCTTGGGTGGCTCAAAGTAAACGTGTCTGTTCATTTTAATTGAGTCTTGATTTTGCGGTCAGAAACAGCGTAAACTTTTCAATCGCAATCAATGACGCCAATGCCAGAATTTCTGCAAAACAAGCTCTTAAAAGCTGTCATGTTAAAATTTGTAGCCGACGAGTACGCACCGGAACGATCGGAACACATTCACTTGGACGCAAACAGCTATTCGGTGCCGAGTGACTTTGAACGAGAGCGTAGTGAAGGCAGCGCGTGCGTTTTTCTTTTTCCGCTAGCAAAGTTTCACTACAGAGGGTGCGCCAGTGCTGTGGCCAATTTCATGACGTTTTCAGGACGCCCGAGCGAGTGCAGTTTCGGCTCCTCAAGTATTCTTGCTCCGTGAGTGCTACATTTTGCGTGTTGTCTTTGTGTATTATGTTGGGATCCTGGTGTCACTTGTTATATAATCGTTATTTGTGAGATTTGGCTGGCAGGCTTTGAGTTGCGTGAAGGTTGCCAATAAATGTCCGCGCATTTATTACACTATGGTGGGAACTGTCCTTTTGGCTCCCTTTGGAGACCCCGCTAAGTATGCGTGCTGCTCTTTGAGCATTATAATTGGCATGCAGGCACGGACTTAGACGGGGACGAGTACGTCGTCATTTGGGAAAAGTGCTTCTTCTTCCCAGGGCCGAACAGAAGGCCCATGAACTTCTTGGATCGCAACCCCGAGCCACACGGGAAGCCAATCAAAGTAAGCCTTAATCGCAATTGACTTTAGTTTTGATTACTTTCATGACAGAGTTGTGACGTTTCAGGCTGCACATGTTCCGTCAACTGCTCTGTGATGTGAATCAAACTATAACCAAAGCCCCTATTCATGTTCGACAGGCCTATTTTTTTACTTTCGCCCTAAAATGTTATGTATTATTCACTTGGCACTTTCACAGAATTGAAGGTTTGACTTAGAGCTCATGACCAGCAAAACACTGCACCAAATACACTGCAAGCTTGAGTCTTTGCTCTGACTTGAAACTCTAGGGGAGCTTTGCAAGCTCACTTGTCCAAGAAATGTTGCTCCGCCAGCTTGTGATAAGAAACAACACGTTAGATTCGTTGTTTGTGTGTCCTGTGTCATCCACAAGTTTCCATTATCCTGCGGGATGTACTATATTGGGCAAACAAAACTGGTGTGTGAATGACAGATTACGCGAGCACTGCTATGACGCGAGAAATAAGCTTACGGCGGGAGGATTCCTGGCGGCAACCTGCAAACGCTGTGGGTGCTCCCCTGATCTGTATAGTTGCATAGTTATCGGTCATTCTATAGATCGGCTCACATAGGAGATAAAAAAAGCTGAGGCTATACAAGAATTTGGCCTTTTGTGTGTAAGCTCGTCATCGATTTCCTTGTCAAAAAAGGAAATGACGTTCCTTGGTTTAAGAACACGTGCAAGATGCGTTGTGCTTTGTCGCGGATGTATAAACATGGGTGTGATTGGCATGAAACAAACAGTTGGAAGTTTAGCACCTACCTGTCTGTCTGTGTCGTGTTTCTTTCTTTTACGTACTGCGCTAATACATGCTACGTTCGTGACATTATGTTATGCCTGACTTCATCTGGTCTAGAAGTAAACATCAAAAAGATACTGGGTTATGTCATCTGAAAAGAAGGCGTTCTTCTGGGCCAAGTGAAACGTTGGTGGTTACCCCAAGCCCACTTGCATGAAGACGCTTCGAATTTCATTGAGTGTTGTTCTTACTTTCGCCGATTTGTACTCGACTTTGTATATGTCATAGCACCGCTTACCAATATTCTGACAGCCGCTAAGGGTCTTCCTGCTTGGTCACAAGAGTGCGATAAAGCTTTCGAAACTACGGCGCTAGCTAAAATATTCTCCTATCTCAGAAACATTGACCCGGATGTGACTACAGCAATTCATACTGATGCCAGCACCTTTCACCTTGATGTAGTATTAGTGTTAGCTATAAAAAAGTGGGATATGACGAATAGGTCGTCGCTTACGTAAGTTGAACTTGCACGAAAGCCGAGTGTATTTTTGTGATCATTGAGAAGGAATGCCTTGCATAGTTTTGGTTTTGGCTAACTCTCGTCCGCATCTTTAAGGCCGCCATTTTGACATTGTCAAGTGCCGCTGTGCTTTCGGTACTGAAATATTCTTCGGGACGCCTCGGTCACTGTGCACTTTGGCTGCGAAGCTATCACAATCGTGTCGTTTACCCATTTGACCATAAGCACTCTGACGCTGATTCACTCCCGTTCCCCGCTAGCGTCCAATGTGTCTTCTCCACCAGCTTCCTTGTAGACATGGATGTTGCAGACATGACGTCGGAGCAGTGAATAGATTCGTGTCTACCACATGCTCGACTTTCTGACCGATCCATCAGCTTACTCCACTTTACGTACTTCTCGTTGTCAAGCGCTCCATTTCGGTGTTCAAGATGGTCTCCTTTATTGACGAAATTAGCGTCTGACAGCCCGAGGGGCCTGCTTTGGTATACCACCACATACGCACGGAAATTATGCGCTGCCTTCCACAACCACCCGCAAAGCACTCATGCCGGCGTGCTCAAGAACTACAATAGTCTCCTTCGACTATATTATTGGCGTGAAATGTATCCATATGTGTGCTAGTATTTCCGCACTTGTCCTTCCCAAATTATTGTACTTTATCCTGCCCTTTGTAAACTCGTGCTGTGGCCCACAACTGCCTCTCGTACTCTGGCCTTGCTACTTCGCACCGTGAATGCCCATTGTACAATAGCTGCACATTGAAGAGGTCAAGCTTCGTGCTTGACCTCTTCAGCTTCGTGCTTGACCTCCTCAATGCGTCGTAGTGGACGAATCGACCTGGATAACTTGCACCTAATAAATAACGTGAACGTAACGTCGCCTTTTAGAAGGCAGCTAGTGAAAGCCATTTGCATGCATAAGCACTTTCTGCTGTCTGTACATATTGCCACCTGGTGTTCTGTGCCAGTGAACAGTGTGTCAGTTCTGTGCCGGTGAACGAGAAAGACGAAGACGAGGGACCCGTGCCAGCGGAGACGTCCTTCTTTGTCTCTGAGATTTTGAGAGTCGCGTCCTTTTGTACGTTCCTTCGAGCTCTTAGCGCGTGACAACTGGTGGAGGTGCTGGGTACCCTATGCACCGAACCCCTCCCAGTACAAGAAGCTCCAGCCCCATACCGGTGATTACGCCTGTACACCGTGCTAGCCGCAGCATCCGTGGACTGGACCCTGAGTTCGGACTTCTCTCAGAGGAGATGACGGCCCCAACTATTCCAGGCAGCGCCATCCCAAGCGGCTCAACCCAGCCGGTATGGAAGGCGCAACGCCATTGCAATACACGGTGTTCAAACCACGAACGCAGAATCTCTTTTATGGTGCTGTCCATGAGGATGTTGAATATTGGCTAGCCCACTGACTTCGTTGCCACTCATAACATGTGGGATGACGCAGACAAGCTCCGACATGTCTACTTTAGTTTGAATGACGGGGCACGTGTTTGGTACGAAAACCGGGCAGGTGTGTTCACGTCTTGGGCGGACTTCAAACGCTGGCTTCTCGAAACGTATGCAAGTCCCGATCACCGAGAGCGAGCTGAACGTGTGGACTCCAGTGCCGTATGCAAATGCCAAATGAAGGCGTAGCAATGTACGTTGAGGACATGACACGTCTTTTTCGACGAGCCAACCCTCACATGCCGGAAGAGAAGGTGCGATACCTGATGCGTGGAGTGAAGGAGCAGTTGTTCGGTGGTTTTGTACGCAGCCCCCCCCCCCCCAAGACTACGTCAGTTTCTTGCAGAAGCCATCCTGATTGAAAGCACGCTTCGATAACGGACCCAGACGTACGAGCGACAAGTAAACTTTGCCTCTGCTACGGACTACATGGGTGGTCTTGGCGCCCACGTTGACTTCTTCCGAGAGCTCATACGCTCTGTAATTCGCGAAGAACTGCAGAAGTTATCTGTACCCTTGGCGCCCACTGTCAGTTTTTTGTACGGCATCTTCCGAGATGAAGTTCAGCAGGCACTACGAGAACCGTCCTGTCAGGCAGAGCCGCGGCCCCTAAATGACTTCCCTCGCATGTCGTATGCGCAAACTCTACTCCAGCCAGCACCACCTTTGGCTCCGCTTCCCACCGCGGCCCCTGCCATGCTTCCGGCAGACCAAACTCTGCGCCAACCTGCACCACATTTCACTCCGCCTTATACCACAGCCCCAGCCATGCTTCAGGCAGTCCAAGCGGGCCCATACCTATGTGACCGCCGACCGATTCCGGGAAAATCAGACGTGTGGCGGGCCGCCGATCGACGTTCCCTTTGCTATCACTGTGGTGAATCTGGGCACATCTACCGACAGTGCACTTATCGACAGCTGGGACTTCGTGGTTTTTCGGCCAACTCCCAACCTTTTAAGTTTGGCCAGCGGCCTCCGGAAATCGCTGACTACGTTGCTCAACAACGCGCTTCGACATCTCGGCACCACTCACGCTCTCCATCATCGCGGCGGCTCTCGCCGAATCATCGCACCTATGCCGGCGTGGCGCAGGGCCGGTCACCTAGCCCGCGTCGGGAAAACTAGCCTCAGCGACCTTCAGAGGCAAGGCCGCTCAGACTGGTCATGCTCAAGGCCCCCTATCGACGCGGACTGAAGATACCGATGATACATCGACAACGACACCACCGGCTGATTGCGGAAGAGTTTTCTTAGATATTCCTGTTCTGCTAGATGGTTGCGAAGTCACTGCTTTAGTGGAAACTGGTGCGGACTATTCCATAATTAGCGAAAAGCTGGCCGCCTTTCTCAAGAAAGTAACGACGCCTTGGAACCGAACGCCAATTCGTACAGCTGGCGGGCATATCGTCACGCCACTCGGTATGTGCACGGCAAGACTGCAAGTCCGCGGTTGAACATTTGTAGCCAGTTTGAGCGTTCTCCGGCAGTGTTCTCGAGACCTGATCATTGGCATGGATTTTCTCAGAGAACATGGTTCTATAATTGACATTCGACGACGTCTAGTCACTTTCACGACCACAAACGCCACAACAGCTTACGCCGACCTCAGCCACTCCCGAGTGTCTCTTCGCGTCATCGACGACGCTGTCACGTTACCTCCCCGTGCAACTGTTGTGGTTCAGGTGGCTTGGGACGGAGTGATGCACGGTGAAGCAGTCAAGGAAAGCAATCACTTGCTTCTGCTGTCTCAAGATGTCTGCGTAGCGAGAAGCCTTGTGGACCTTCGTGATGATCACTGCGACGTTTTTGTCACGAACTTCAGCTACGAGTACCGGCACCTTTTTCCTGGAACTGTCATCGCCTACGCCGACACAGTCGCCAATGTCACCGAGTGTTTTGCTCCGAGGCCATCGGCACTGTTGAAGCGCCTTTCCGCAGCTTTGACATCAATCCAACGCTTTCTGAAGCGAACAAGCAGCGTTTTAGCGAGCAGTTGCTGGAGTTCCACACATGCTTTGCACGTTCTTCGAAGATACGTCAAACACCGATAACGAAACACCGTATCATCACCTACGACAACGCGCATCCCACACGGCAGCAGCGTTATCGTGTTTCGCCAACCGAACGGCACGCGATTCAAACGCAGGTTAACGAAATGCTTCAAAATGGCGTGATACAGCCTTCAAGCAGCTCTTGGTCATCACCAGTCGTTCTTGTGAAAAAAAATTGCCCGCAGCTTCCCTCGGGGAACACTGAGGAGGATGCGGAGCATATAATTGGTTAACGGGGTGTTAAAGTGCGACTTACTTGGGTCGATGGCTAAATTGGTTAACGTGGTTGTGAAATGGGGTGTTAAATTGCGACTTACTTGGGTCGATGGCTAAATTGGTTAACCTGGTTGTAGGAGGGGGTGTTAAATGAGTGAACACGTACACACGTATGCGAAAGGACGGCGCTGGTCGAAGGGACGTCGATCATTGTGTTTGTGGATTCGTTGGAATTCATTTCACCGCGACCTTGGACGTCGACGCGCCGTACAAACCAACCGACGAGCGGCAACTGAGCGAGCGAGCGCCGACCTTGAGTATATATACAGCGCGACGGCGCATGCACTGTCAGCTGTTGAATGTTCTCGAAGGAGAAGCGCGCGCGCGGCACAGATGGCGACGGCGCGACGGCGCATGCGCTGTCAGCTGTCGAATGTTCTCGAAGGAGAAGCGCGCGCGGCACAGATGGTGGGCGACGGCGCGACGGCGCATGCGCGCGCGTCAGCTGTCGAATGTTCGAGAAGCGGTGCGGACGGCGCGGACGGCGCGGACGGCGCACTACAAGGCGCGAGTATAAGATGCTTCCGCATCTAAAAGAAAGATGGCACGCTTCGGTTTTGTGTCGACTACAGGAAGTTGAACAATGTCACAAAGAAAGACGTGTACCCGTTGCCCAGAGTCAATGATTCTCTGGACAAGCTGCGACGCGCAAATTATTTTTCGTCCGTCAACTTAAAGGGCGGTTATTGGCAAATAGAGGTCGATGAACGTGACCGGAAAAAGACCGCTTTTGTAACGCTGGATGGTCTTTATGAATTCAAAGTGCTTCCTTTCGGCCTATGTTCCGCTCCAGCTACATTCCAGCGAATGACGGACACCGTCCTGGCAGACCTCAAGTGGAAAAGCTGCCCCGTCTACCTCGATGATGTCGTTGTGTTTTCAGAAACGTTTGACGAGCATCTTCGTCGCCTTCGGAATGTGCTCGAAGCCATTAGATCGGCCGATCTCAAATTCAAGCCTGAGAAATGTCCTTTCGGCTATGAAGAATTAGTTTCTTGGTCACGTCGTGAGCGCCGTTGGTGTTCAGCCTGATCCTGACAAAACTGCTGCCGTCACCACTTTTCCACCTCCAACTGACAAAAAAGACTTCGACGAATTCTGGGTCGCTGCGCGTATTACCGGCGCTTTATTGAAAATTTCTCTAACATTGCAGAGCCACTATTACGCCTCACACGTGATGACACACCCTTTGTCTGGGCTGACGAACAGCAGACTGCCTTTGTGGAACTACAGCACCGACTCTCTTCCCCTCCCGTGCTCGGCCACTTCGATGAAGATGCTGACACTGAAGTACGCACTGATGCCAGAATATATTGGTCTTGGAGCTATTTTGGTACAAAGACAAGATGGCATTGAACGGGTAATAGCCTATGCAAGTCGCGCACTGTCTCACGCAGAATCTAAATATTCCACGTCAGAGAAAGAATGTCTCGCGGTCATTTGGGCAATTACAAAGTTTAGGCCATATCTCTATGGAAGACCATTTAAAGTGGTGACTGACCATCATGCTTTGGGCTGGTGGATCAATCTACGAGACCTTTCAGGACGATTAGCACGATGGAGTCTGCGCCTACAGGAATTTGATGTCACCATCGTGTACAAGTCAGGCGAAAACCACGAAGACGCCGACACGCTATCACGAGCACCTTTTCAATCCACCAGTACTAGCACCGAAGAGGACGGCGCCTTCGTGGCAACTCTCAGCGGGCCGGATCTGATGTCTCATCAATGAAATGACGCCGATCTAAGAATGATTATAGATCACTTAGAAGATGGCACCGCGCCCATTCCTCGTCCGTTGTCGCGAACGTTGCCAGCATTTTGCCTACGAAATGGCGTCTTATACAAAAGAAACGCCGCTGCTGGTGACAGATCTCATCTTCTTGTCGTGCCTGAAGCCCTCCACGATGACGTCTTATTAGCTTGCCACGAGGAGCCCACATCTGGCCATCTGGGCTGCTCAAGATCTAGGGATCGGGTGCGACAACTCTACTACTGGCCTAAAATGTCTGCCTGTGTCAAACGCTACGTGAAAGAACGCCGTGAATGCCAGCGTCGCAAGACACCACATTTAAAGCCCGCAGGCTATCTACAACCGATCGATCTACCACGTACATCATTCGAACAAGTGGGGATGGACCTCCTAGGCTTGTTTTCTTTGTCTTCTTTTGGCAACAAATGAATCATTGTCGCAACTGACTACTTGACGCCTTACGCTGAGACGAAGGCGTTGCTACGAGGAACCGCATTTGAAGTTGCCAATTTTTTATGCATCAAATTGTGCTACGGCATGGCGCCCCATCATATGTCATCACTGATCGAGGAACATCATTCGCAGCGAAACTCTTGAATGATATCTTCAGGTTGAGTTACACAACCCATCGAAAGACCACTGCGTATCACCCTCAGAGTAATGATTTAACAAAAAGGCTAAAGAAAACGCTAGCCGGCATGATCTTTATGTATGTGGATGTGCAGCCCAAAACGTGGGACGACATCCTGCCGTACGTAACATTCGCGTATAACACTGCAATGCAGGAAACTACACGCTCCACGCCATTCCGGCTCGTTTATGGTCGAGATGTTAGAACTATGCTAGACGCCATGATTCCGTATGAGGACATCGACAAGCTCGACCAATTAGCCCCCGACATGAAGGCGTACATTCAGCGCACCGAGGGAGCACGTCAACTGGCCCGTGTGCACATCCGAACTCGACAGTACGCAGATGCATGGCGGTACAACATCCACCATCGAAAAGTTAATTATGAACCTGGTGACCAAGTTTGGGTTTGGACACCCATTAGGTGGCGAGGTCTCAGTGAGAAACTCTTGAGGAAGTACTTTGGACCTTACAAAATACTCAGACGTGTGAGCAACGTGAACTACGAAGTGGTTCCAGACGGAGGCTCACCATCATCCCAGCGCAGGTTACCACGCCCAGAGACTGTACATGTAGTCCGCCTAAAACCATACTTTACGCGGTGATGCGAATTTTCGTCTTGGGCTAGTGAACTCTTCATGTGAACAGTGAATGCCGTTTATTTCCAGTTGCCGGGCCCAGGACGCATTTTCTCTCGTGCACTAATTTGTTTAATGATTCTTTATGTTGCCTACTTCGACCCACTACAGTGCACACTTTTGTTTGAGCATCCGGTCGATGCTCTCTTGGGAGGAGGAGTAATGCCACCTGGTGTTCTGTGCCAGTGAACAGTGGGTGAGTTCTGTGCCGGTGAACGAGAAAGACGAAGACGAGAAACCCATGCCAGCGGAGACGTCCTTCTTTGTCTCTGAGATTTTGACAGTCGCGTCCTTTTGTACGTTCCTTCGAACTCTTAGCGCGTAACAATATGAAGTAATTACATCTAAATAAAAAAATTGCTATTGAATTCTCTTTAGGAGCGTTAGATAATGTAATGAATATTTGAAAGTGGTCAGTGCATTTGTTTACAGAAGCACATCTCGGAAGCTGGATGAGTTTTTTATAAATGCTAAGCATTTCTTGGCGAACTCCGGCGAGTTTGACCATATCTATCTATCTATCGATCTATCTATCTAGCTGCCTACGACATTTAGATCGCCTGGCCGTTTGGGTAATGGGACCTATACCAAAACCGGTACAGAATAGCACGATGGTATGACGAGCATAAATGACTAGTCATAAGATGATAATTCATGACATACCTTATGAATGTTAAAGTTTAAATGTCATCGTCTTGCTGCTCCTGTGGTGGTATCGTTTACATAACATATCACAAAACTGGTATGGCTTGACATGACTGCATGGCGAACATGAGGATCAAGTCCTTACGTGGAAATTATCACTTGTGCTGTAACAAATAATCGGTCCGCAGGCATTAGGCAGAGATGACCCGTTTATTCTGCATAGAGCCGAAGCTGTCCCATCCTAGAGCATGCATATCTCCACTTCGTCGTCTTCACCATCTATCGCGCACGCTTCTCGATGCTCACTTTCGGTGAATTTTTCAACATATGTGTCATGTAGGAACATGACTACATGCAGTGCCAGATGCGCTCGCGGCCGTTTCGCTAGCGTCACATTTACCAATTTTGGTATTAAGCGAAGTGAATGGACGACGAATACAAATGCCCGGCGAAAACATGTTAGTCATGACATGGAAACCATGTGTGCCATAATTTACATGTGCTTTGTAACCTTGTGCTCATTTTTTTACATGTGCTTTGTAACGTTGTGCTCAGTCAACTGTAGTCGGAAGCTCCGAGAAGTCAATTTCTTCTGGCAGGGAAATGCTACGCTTTCCTAACAAGAAATGCGATAAAGTTGATGGCTGAAGCGAGTTACGTCAGTGTCTGCTATTGATCAATGCTTCCATTTCGCACAGCACAGTTGTAAGGGTTTCCACGCCGATGCTGCTGCGTCCCAACGGGCGTTTCAAGGAGTTTTTTGTTGAGCTAATGAGACGCTCCCACCATCCGCCCAACCATGGAACTTTCTCTTCGATGAACTTCCGCTGTATCCGCGTACTCCCGAAGTGGTGGTAGAGTAGATGCAAATGTTTTAGCGCAGCTGCGGTAGGTTTGAGCATTGTCGGAGTATACCATCTAAATAACTCCACGCCGGGCGACGAAACGGCTGAAGACGAGCAATGTTGCTGCAGCAGTCATGTCTGAGGCTAGTTGCAGATGTACCGTCTGTGTGACTGCACATGAAAAAAGAAGGACGTAGGATTTTGATGAACAACTTGCTATTTTAACGTATGAGGGCCCACCATAATCGAGATAGACAATGGTGAATGGGCTTGCTTCACTAATTCTCTCGCGAGGTAGAGGAGCCATTGGTGCAGATACTGCTGCTGCCTTCCATAGTTGACAAATCAAGCGTTTCAAAACTATCTTTTTTACTGTCTAATGTCCCTTCAGCACCCAAACGTGCTCTGGAAGCTCCATTAATGTTGCTTTAATACCTCCGTGGATAGTGCGCACGTGTGCCAATGATACAATAAGGGTGGTGCGCTTATCATCTGCCAGGAGATTGGGATGGCGTATGTCGGGATTGACACAAATCTGGTTCAGTCATCTACAGATGTGAAGAAGGCCGTCATTATTCATCATAAATGAATAAAGGCGAAGAATACGAGATGTTGAGGGTAATGGCTGACCCTTGCGCAGTGCAAGAACTTCGTTGGGAAAGTGTTGTTCTTGAATGGTCTGTAGCCAATAATGCTCTGCCCTGTAATAACTCTTCCGCCGTGATAGGTCCGGAAACTGATGGGAGGTGTCGCGAAGCATTACAAACGAAGCGCTTGATTCCTGCGGTGACTCGTAGCAGCCTCCTAACAAATTTGTAGTCTTCTACGCGCAAGATGCATTGATGTACGAAAACAGCCGACGGACAAACAGACGTACTTGACATAGACGGGCTTCCAAAATCGCACGAATCCTCCAATGAAATCTCTGTCGTTGTGGTGCAATTCTTGGAGTTGTTTGGACCTTCAAATTCTTTCCCCTGGACAGAGAGCCAAGTTGGACCGTCCCACCACATATTAAATTCGATATTATCAGGAAGTGATGCTCCACGAGTAATAATGTCCGCGGTATTGTCCGTGCTGCTACAAAGAAACCATTGTGATAGATTGGTGAATTGTGGTATATCAGCAACCCAATGTGCTACAAAGTGTACCAGTTTACTTGATGAACCCCTTATCCAGTAGAGTGCCACCAGCGATTCTGTTCAGAAGAACCCTGGAGCGCGTTGAAGAAACTGCACTTTTTTGACGTAGCAGTTTAGCCGCGTTGCGATCACGCACGCGAGGAGCTCCAGGCGCAGGAGTGACACCATCTTGATCGGAGCAAGTCTATCCTTGCTGACTAACAGGCGTCTGAAGCAGGTACTACATTCAAATTTATGCGGGCATAGATGCATGTGTCATATGCTCTTGGACTGGCATCAGCGAAAATATTGTTACACGACATCGGCAACGAAAGAGCGTCATAGATGACGAGACGATGAAAGCGACCGTGCTCGTGTTGTTGTTGCTGCTGTTCTTTCCATCTTGGCTGCAGCTGCCCTCTGACTCTCCCTGTATATTTTGTAAATATATTTATTTCATTCATTCCCTTACCCCCGTAACATTTGGTGGAGGTGCTGGGTACAACACAATATAACGGAGCTCCGCAGTGGCCGACGCTTGG
Organism: Rhipicephalus annulatus; assembly: GCA_013436015.1. NCBI lineage: Eukaryota > Metazoa > Arthropoda > Arachnida > Ixodida > Ixodidae > Rhipicephalus > Rhipicephalus annulatus. The sequence goes on along the minus strand of WOVY01015983.1, from coordinate 192,532 downwards.
ATTTTTCCACCATGGCAAACCAGGGACCGGCTCCCGCCGAGGCGACTACAACAACTGTTGTCCTTTCGCAGCTAAAAGATCCTGGCACGTTCTGTGGCACGGATGATGTCGACATCGAAAAATGGTTGCCGTTGTAGGAACGTACAAGTAAGAATTACCGCTGGGATGATTACCGCTGGGATTACCACTGGAAGTAAGATTACCGCTGGGATGTTAGCCAATATTCTGTGCTACTTGAAAGGAACAGCAAGAGGGTGGTTTGAGAACCACGAAGATGAAATTGAAAGCTGGGATGCGTGCAAAGAAAAGATGCGCGCCCTTTTCAGCAAGTATGTGGGTAGAAAGGTAGCGGCCAAGAAGAAGTTGGCATCTCGTGCGCAATTGTCATCAGAGTCCTACGTGACTTACATACAGGACGTGCTTGCCCTTTGCGGACAACGGTATGGAAGAAACCGAAAAAGTAGCTCACATATTGAAAGGCATTGCAGATGATGCATTCAACCTTCTCATATGCAAGGACTGCAACACGGTCGATGCCAACATCAAGGAGTGCCAGCATTTTGAGGCCGCAAAATGTCGACGTATCGCCCATAATTTCACTCGTCTACCAAACACAGCTGCAACCTGGTCGTGCGAAGACGGGCCTGCGCTACAGACGCCGTTAACTGCAGAGCACGTGACCAAGATCATCAGACGTGAACTGTCTCCTGCGTCCACGTGCTCCCATGCCTGTGACTCAAGCCCTCAGATGGTGACACTAGGTACATGCCATTGTGCGACAAGAGCTTTCCAATGCTGGACTGGCCTCCGAGTGCACTACAGCTCCCTCTCAGCCGATCAACTGTCGTCGACCCCCTGTTTTGTATGCCCAAAGCCAAAACCTTTCGGCACGCCCTCGCAATCCAGCCGAGTGGAGGACTGCTGACGATCGCCCGATTTGTTTCAACTGCCATCGTATCGGACACGTCGCCCGCCATTGTAACTCTTGGTGGTATTGGCATCAGGCATCCTATGGGTACCCCCATCGGCCAGAGAGGGATCATGGACGCTTTAAAACTTACCAGGAGTCACCTCAGGCCATCAGTGAAGACGTTCCTTCTATGCCGCCATATCGTCGTTGCCCTCCATCTCCGCATGCTCACCCGTCCCGTTCACCGCTCTCCCGTCATCCATCGTCTCGCTCGCCCTAATTTCGCCGACCAACGTCGCCGACTGACCACCTGCCGCTGAAAACTAGATGATACAGCTCCCGGAGGTGATGCTGCATCGACCACTTGCCCGCCAAATCCTCTGACCATGCTGCCGACTTGACACAACCTTATTGACGTTGAAGTAGATGACACACCCGTTGTTGCACTTGTGGACACAGGGGCTCACATATCAGGAATTAATTCAGAACTTCGTTCTGAATTCATCTTAGGAAAGTTTCAACGCCACCCACAGTGCCACTCATCCAGGTCACCGACAGCGGCACGTTTCCCGTGCTTGGAATGTGCTCCGCGCGTATAAGTGTGGCTGATCGCTCCACGACAGTGCTAGTTGCTGTGCTCGAGAAATGTTCCCATGAACTTATCCTCGGCATGGACTTTTTATCCGCCCACTCTGCCATTATTGATTGTGAAACCGGCATGCTTCAACTTGACTTACCGTGTTACCATGATGACACAACACCAGCTCAACCCCGTCTGTGTTCTGCAGATGACGTTCGCCTAGCACCTCAAGCCGTTACTTACGAGAACCTGAGACCTGTCCCTCCTGTTCCCGATGGTGACTATATGTTGACACCTATTGCTGACGTTCTGCTGGCCAAAAATGTTGCCGCGCCTCACACACTTTTGACAGTCACGGGAAATACAGCATCTCTTCCTATCCTAAACTTCAGCTGGTGCACTCAAGTTATCCCAGATGGTATGACTTTAGCAAAAGCTTTTTCTATAGCTGCTGCCATTTCGGCGTTCGTTGCCGAATCTTCTTCGTCCTCTGCTCCGTTTTCAACCTCGAAGAGCGCAGCGGATGCCACCATCGACAAGATGATCGCTCCGGACCTTCTTCCAGCACAGACAGCTGACATCTGGCACCTGCTAAAATCCTACCGCGACATCTTTGATTTTGATGACTGCCCTTTGGGTCAGACATCCTTTGTAACTCATAGGATTAACACTGGAAACGCCAGCCCCATCCGACGACGTCTTTATCGCGTGTCGAATGCTGAGCGACAAGTAATCCAGCGCGAAGTTGAAGAAATGCTCACAAAAGACGTCATCGAACCTTCCTGCAGTCCATGGGCATCGCCGGTCGTGCTAGTCAAGAAGAAAGATGGCAGCTGGCGCTTCTGCGTAGACTACCGTCACTTAAACAAAGTAACACGTAAGGGCGTGTATCTACTGCCGCGGATTGACGATGCTCTCGACTGCCTACATGAGTCTGCCTACTTTTCACCTATCGACTTGCGATCAGGATACTGGCAGATTTCTGTCGATCGTCGAGACCATGAGAAAACCGCATTCATCACACCGGATGGACTTTTCCAGTTGAAGGTTATGCCATTCAGATTGTGCAATGCGCCAGCTACATTTGAAAGGATGATGGACTCTCTCCTGCGTGGATACAAATGACCACGTGCCTGGGCTATCTCGATGACGTCATTGTATTTTCATCTACATTCGAAAGCCACCTTAGCCGCCCAACGGCTGTTCTTGAGGTTTTCCGGAAAGCAGGACTTCAGCTCAACTCTTACAATTGTCGCTTTGGCCGTCGGGAAATCACTGTGCTGGGTCACCTTGTCAGTGCTCGAGGCGTGCAATCTGATCCGGACAAAATTCGAGTTGTCAAAGATTTTCCCATACCACGTTCCGCAAAAGATGTACGGAGTTTTATCGGCCTTTGTTCTAACTTTCGACGTTTCGTGAAGAATTTTGCTGACATTGCCCGACCACTTACGGAGCTACTGAAGAAGGACATGCCTTTTCATTGGGGCACTCACCAAGCAACTGCCTTCAGCACCCTTACAACATTACTTACTTCCTCACCCATCTTGGCCCATTTCGACCCGTCAGGCCATACTGAAGTTCGTACCGATGCAAGCGGAGATAGAATTGGTGCTGTTCTCGCCCAGCGGCAACGAGGACAGTATCGCGTCATTGCTTATGCCAATCGCCTCCTTTCTCCTTCGGAGAGCAAGTTTTCCATTACAGAGCGTGAGTGCCTCGCACTAGTCTGGGCAGTTGGAAAATTTTGACCATACTTGTTTGGCCGCACCTTTTCGGTAATTACAGATCACCATGCCTTGTGCTGGCTGTTGTCCCTTAAAGATCCAACAGGACGACTTGGCCGTTGGGCCTTGAAACTACAAGAATACAGCTTCGACGTGTCATACAAATCTGGCCTTATGCACCAGGATGTCGACTGTCTATACCGTCACTCCGTGGATCCACCTGATTTTTCAGCATATGATTCTGACCCTTGTGTCTTCGCCATGTGGGCTTTCACCGACATACGCAAGGAACAGCTCAGCGATGTCCACTTGCGGTCTACCATGCAGAGTCTACGCTTGCCCCACGTAGACCCGTCGCTACACTTGTTCGTTCTACGCGATGGCATCCTTCACCGACGCAAAACCAGCGCCGAAGGACCACAGCTACTACTCGTAGTTCCTGCGACACTCCGTTCCGCTGTACTTTAACAGCTTCACGACACCCCAACCGCGGGACATCTCGGGGTCACGCGCACGTACGATCGCGTGCGGCGTAGATTCTTCTGGCCAGGCCTTTACCGTTCTGTGCGCCAATACGTTGCTGCATGTGAGTCCTGCCAGCGCTCCAAACATTCCACCTTGCCACCAGCTGGTCCGCTCCAACCAATAGACATACCAACCGTTCCCTTCTATCGCGTCGGTCTTGATCTCGTTGGACCATTTTCTACTTCTCTCACTGGAAACAAGTCGATAGCCGTAGCCACTGATTACGCCACAAGATACGCTATCACACGAGCGCTACCGACAAGCTGTGCCACTGACGTCGCGGACTTCTTGCTTCATGATGTAATTCTTCACCATGGCGCTCCTTGAGAGCTGCTGACTGATCGTGGTCGCTCATTTCTTTCAAAAGTAGTAAGTGACATCCTTCGCTCGTGTTCGACGCGTCACAAGCTCACTACGGCCTATCACCCACAAACAAATGGTCTTACCGAGCGCCTAAATCGAACATTGACTACAATGCTCCCCATGTACGTTTCCAAAGATCAGCTTGATTGGGATAGTACTTTGCCTTATGTGATATTCGCGTACAATTCGTCACGCCATGACACAGCTGGCTTCTCCCCCTTCTATTTATTGTTCGGGCGCCATCCAGCGTTACCCTTCGAGACTCTTCTTCCATCAACTATGCAAACAGTTACAGAGTACGCCCGGGATGCCACTGCTCGGGCTCAAGTGGCCCGCCAAATCGCACGGGAACGTCTACTTGGCTCGCAGCGCTCTCAAAAGGCCCGCTACGATAGCCATCACAGTGTAGTTTCCTACGCTCCAGGTTCATTGGTCCTCCTTTGGACACCATGCCGCCACGTTGGCCTCTTTTCGAAGCTCCTGTCTCGCTACTCGGGGCCTTACAAGGTTTTACGCCGGCTTACCGATGTCACATACGAGATTGCTCCATTGGACAGTCAGTCATCGTCGTCCGCATCCGCTACTGACGTCGTCCACGTGACCCGCCTCAAACCGTACATATCCGCATATGATCCTACTCTCCTTTGGGCGCCGAGACGGTGCTGCCAGCAGCGGGGGGTTATATGTTACACGACATCGGCAACGAAAGAGCGTCATAGACGACGAAGACGATGAAAGCGACCGTGCTCGTGTTGTTGTTGCTGCTGTTCTTCCATCTTGGCTGCAGCTTCCTCTGACTCTCCCTGTATATTTCGTAAATATATTTATTTCATTCATTCACTTACCCCCGTAACAATATGCAGCACGACTGTGAATGGCTTGACGTCGTCTCTCAGTAACACGTATCGTGGGATGCGGACACGCATTGCACTATTCAGCTCTAAGCACCAGCTGTTCTAATTGACTTGCACTTCAGCAGGCATGATGGCGTCCTATGCAAGGTTCTTCTTCAAAAGATCTTGTAATACAATCTTGGTCTTTACGATAAATGGGCTTAGGTATCCCAAGATTCATAAATTCTGTCCAACAATTGCTGTGCCACGTGAATGGTCCCAGGCTTCGCAGATGTGAAAGTAGCAGCATGTTCAGTTGTGAGGAGGAAGCTGTCACCAGAACGCTCTCAAGGAACTCCCAGAATATTCTTCGTGGGATTATCTCCTGCTTCATCTTCAACAGCACATTTATCGTGGAGGAATAGCTGTTTCAAGCTGTCACAATTAGCTCATTTGCGGAGCTCCACGCTGGGCTCCCTGAATATCTGCTGTGTTTCTTCATACAGCTTCAATGCCTCCTTCGTGCTTGGTAGTCCTACTAGAAGGTCGTCCACATAGAAGACCTGTTTTAAGAGGGCTACCGTAGTTGGGTACTTCTGCTTACAAGACGATAAGTGGTGTTGAAGTGTAGCGGCCAAAAGGAATACGCTGAATGCGGCTCCGAACGGAACCTTCGTCTTTCTCCATGTCGTTGTGGGTGAAATGGGCTCTTCCTTAGTCGGCAATCTTTCCAGCCAGAGAAAGCGTAACAGGCACGGAGGAACGAAAGGTAGGAGAGGGCATGCCTAGCCAGTGCAGGCCGTAAAAATAGTGGCGGAAATTACGTCACAGCGGCCATATTCACTGGGCACAATGGCGGCGTTTTGTTATGGTTGATGTAGTGCAGTGCGGCACCGTTCAGGTGGTCCAGTGACGGTGTGCGCGTTTTCATGGGCCTCGCACCTAACCGTGGCGTACTGCAGGTGTTGGACAGCATTCATTCTTTGTGTCGCATTGTTAGCTACGCGATTTTCCTACAGTGATGGTTGTAACCAGGTGTCTGATCTAGAAACCACGGAACGAGCGTGCGTATACATACTCTTAATTTGCAGCGTCCGTCAAAACTGTGTGTAGCCCACAGCCTGACAGAAAATTTCATAAAGCCTAAAAAGAAGCGCAAAAGAGGGAAAAAGTGAATTGAAAGAAGCTGTACAAATTTCGGTGCCTGGTTCGTCGCACGGCAATGTCCGAAATATCATCTTTATTTTCACAAAGAACACATCAAATAAAAAAAGCTTAACGTGCAACTTGCCGTGTTTATCGTAAACAGCAGCAGTGCAAGAGTACAACAGCCATACGAAGAGATTTCGTGAACCTTATCGCGACAATCAGTGTGTTGAAATCCGTTCCGTTAGTTTCGGATAGTACCGGCGCACGTGGCACGCAGGCCACCTGCTTCTTGAGACAGAGAGAGAGTCGCGCCTTCTGCTTCGCATTCATATGTCAACATGAAAAAAGAATTTGCCCAATCAATAGAGCCGACTTCCGGCTTCATCGCGGTTTCCCAAGGAGTGACGTCAGGGCCTCTCGTACCTTTCCTTCCTCCGTGGTAACAGGCCTCGGTCTTAAGGCCGACCGAGAAGCTGCAGATATGCTTTCAATATTGGCAGCGAGAACCACACGGTGGCAGTTAAAGTTTAATAGGAGTTGGATGAAGTCTGCCCCAAGTTTTATGCCTTTGAAGAGTACATCGTTATTTTTCTAGCAGTCATGGCTGCTCTCGGAAACGGTTAATTTGAATTCGCAGTCGACGTTCGGCCAGTCGGTGGTTCTTGCTTCAGGATGGTAACCCTAGCGGTTCGACCATCAGAGGCACATAATAACTTCCATCTTGCTTGGAGATGCCCTGCTTAAAAGCAGACATGTGAGGATCACTTTCAATGGTTCGGAAACAGGTGGCGTCAAGCCGATTTGCATCGAGACGCCACATGGACGATACGTCATAATTGTCAGTCGTGACAAACAGTGCACTTGTTGAGAACAGGCTGTCGGACTTTCAAGAACTTTGCACCCTACAACCGAAGGTGGTTTCAATCGTGGTTATACTTGCACTGATGCGATCAATTTTGCCACTTGTGACTTGCCAATAGGCGTCCAAATATATGAGGAAACTGATCTCGTCCGGCGGCCACGTACTCGGTTGAAAGCGGTCAGCAACGTTGTACTCCCGATTGAGAAGTAGATGCGAAATGTTGGAGTCTAGTGGTGGGCTTGTGACAAAGAAAATTCCGGGAATCGTTAACGCTTCTAGGGTAATCGCTGAATAGTTGAACTGGCTTCGAAGCCGCGCGTTGACACGCTCGGTGCAGAGTCACCTTCGTGACTTGTATCCTGCAAAAGTGACAAAGGAGAGCTCTTCTTTTCCCACGACGGAGCGCTGAAGCATCCTTGCCAGGTGTGCATGAATGTAGGTGAGCTGACTGCCGCTGTCCAGCAATACCCACACGAAGAGTCGGTGGTCTCCAGACTCTGCGAAATTCGCCCTGTCTGTAACAATACGTGACTAGACTCTACATGGCTCTTGGTGTCAGTGACAGTTTGCGTGGTTTATGGGGGTGATTGAGAAAAGGCTTGGGATCCTGCGTTGGAAGGTGGATCTTCGGCTGGGCGTGATCACTCGCAGAGGATGGTCAGGTGGCTTCGCTGGCAGGTACCACGCCTAATATTGTATGACTTCCCTCACATTCTGGCAATGTGATTTCGTGTTCCACAGCGTAAGCAACAATTGGTGTACTGTAGCCTTGCCGCTTCTCTTCAGCCGATAGGTTATCATTGCATTGATTGATTGATATGTGGGGTTTAACGTCCCAAAACCACTATATGATTATGAGAGACGCCGTAGTGGAGGGCTCCGGAAATTTAGACCACCTGGGGTTCTTTAACGTGCACCCAAATCTGAGCACACGGGCCTACATTTCCGCCTCCATCGGAAATGCAGCCGCCGCAGCCGAGGTTATCATTGCATGCAGCGATCATGTGGTCCTTGCTGTGGCAGAGTGGGCACCCTAGTCTAACAGGCAAGATAGACCCCGTTACGGTTCACGCTGACGGTGAAATTTCTGTGCCATACATTAATTCGCATATGTGGGTTTTGGCTTCGTCTTGGGACACGCGATGTGACTGTAACCGGCCCTCCTCCCGGATTCACACTTGAGTGCGGAGAAAACGTTAGTAACTCCTTGGCTAGCTGCGTTCAGTCTTCAAGCATTTCGGCGATGCTGGAGGCACACTTTGATTCCTTCGAGTTCTGCCTGTACATCATGATGGCGAGACCCGCCGGCAGGCATCGCATTAGGACACGTTTTAAGACCACAGTGTACTGGTCGGGCGCAACTCCTAGGCCTTCCAAAGCACTAACGTGGAACTGCGCACTATCATGCAGCAGGCGAAGCCCTCAGACGTCTGATGAGCTTTTCACAGGGCTTAGCGCAAGACGATTATCAACATGCTCGTCCACAAGGAGATCCTGGCGTCCAAAGCCATCTGTGAGGGTCTTGATTACAACGTCATAACTGTGCTCTGCTAAACGGATGCCTTCGACAACTCGCTTTGCGCTCCCAGTTAAGTAAGTGAGGACGTACTTGAATTTTTGATGCACGGTAGCTCGGTATACTTGTGGATGGTAGCATTGAATTGGTCTGGAAAAAATTGCCATCCACAAAGTTTACTATCAAATGTTGGTATCGGGAGCTTGGGCAATTGAAACGGAAGCTGACAGTGCGCTCTAATCTGCCCTGCTGCTTCGCCGGAGCTTGAAAGTTCTAGGTTGCTTGGCCCGGGTCCAGTGGCTCGTGACTGCGATGTGGCTGCCTTCTCACATTCCTGTAGCCACAATTTGGCTCATTACACGGCGTAAAGAATATTTGCGTTGTATTCGTTTGCTGTTTTCCCTTCATATTCCAGGTTTTCTTCGTACGTCCGTCCGAATGACGTCGTCGAGCCTCAAGAGTGCTGCTTCTTTATCATGCAAGAAATGCATGTGGTCGGTAATCTGGGAGGCATCAGATCATTGATTTATATATGGGGTTTAACGTGCCGAAACCACCATATGATTATGAGAGACGCCATAGTGGAGGGCTCCAGAAATTTGACCACCTGGGGTTCTTTACCATGCACCTAAATCTGAGCACACGGGCCTACAACATTTCTGCCTCCATCGGAAATGTAGCCGCCGCAGCCGGGACTCGTACCCACGACCTGTGGGTCAGCAGCCGATTACTTTAGCCGCTATACCACCACAGCGGGGCCTGGGAGGCATCTGGATCCGGTTGCTGCAGCAGGTCCGATAACAGTGCTAGGGCCCAGGTGACACCATCTCTGATCGAGCCACGCTTTTTCCGAAAATGGTCAGTGGTCGCCATGGTCGGGACGTTAAGGAAAGTCTCTGAAGGGGCGGATCTTGGGTTCCGTGCCCCAAATGTATCAAATAACCGGTTCGCAGACGTTACACGGAGACAGCCAATTTATTCAGCGTAGACGCAAAGCTGTGTAACCTTGAGCATGCATATCTCCACTTCGTCGTCTTCACCGTCTATCGCGCACGCTTCTCGATGCTCAATTCCGGCGAATTTTTCATCATGTGTGTCATGTAAGAACATGTCTACATGCAGTGCCCATGATGCGCTCAAGGCCGTTTCGCTAGCGTCACATATACCAATTTTGGTATTAAGTGAAGTGAATGGACGATGAATAAAAAAATGCCCGGCTCAAACATGTTAGTCATGACATGCAAGCCATGTGCGTCAAAATATACATGTGCTTTGTAACGTTGTGCTCATTTTAATTTACATGTGCTTTGTAACGTTGTGCTCAGTCAACTGTAGTCGGAAGCTCCGAGAAGTCAATTTTTTGTGGCAGGGAAATGCTACGCTTTCTTAACAAGAAATGCGATAGAGTTAATGGCTGAAGCTCATTGGGTTCACTCTCGAGATACGTCAGTGTCTGCTATTGATCAATGCTTCAATGTCGCAAAGCACAGTTGTAAGGGCTTCCATGCCGATGCTGCGGCGCCCCAACAGGCATTTCAAGGAGTTTTTGTTGAGCTAATGAGACGCTCCCACCTTCAGACCCATCATGGAACTCTCTCTTCGATGAACTTCCACTGCACTCGCGTACTCCCGAAGTGGTGGTAGGGTAGATGCAAATGCTTTAGCGCAGCTGCGGTAGGTTTGAACGTTGTCGGAGTATACCATCGAAGAAACTCCGCACCGGCGATGAAACGGCGGAAGACGAGCAATGTTGCTGCGGCAGTCATGTCTGAGGCTAGTTCCAGATGTACCGTCCGTGTGACTGCACATGAAAAAAGAAGGACGTAGGACATTGATGAACCAATTGCTATTTTAACGTATAAGGGCCCACCATAATCGAGATAGACAATGGTGAATGGGCTTGCTTCACTAATTCTTTCGCGAGGTAGAGGAGCCGTTGGTGCGAATACTGCTGCTGCCTTCTATCGTTGACAAATCCTGCAGTTCGAAACTAACTTTTTTACTGTCTAACGTCCCTTCAGCACCCAAAAGTTCTCTCGAAGCTTCAATAATGCTGCTTCAACACCTCCGTGGATATTGCGCACGTGTGGCACTGATGTGGTAAGAGTGGTGCGCTTATCATCTGCCAGGAGAATGGGATGGTGTATGTCGGGATTAGCAAAAATCTGGTCCAGCCATCGTTAGACGTGAAGAAGGCCGTCATTATTCATAAATGGACAAAGGCGAAGAATACGAGTATTGTTCTTGAATGGTCTGTAGCCAATATTGCTCTGCCTGTAATATCTCTTCCGCCGGTATGGGTCCGGATACTGATGGGAGGTGTCGCGAAGCAATACCAACGAAGCGCTTGATTCCTGCGGTGACTCGTAGCAGCCTCCTAACAAAGTTGTAGTCTTCTACGCGCAAGATGCATTGATGTACAAAAACAGCCGACGGACAAACAGACGTACTTGACATAGACGGGCTTCCAAAATCGCTCGATTCCTCCAATGAAATCTCTGTCGTTGTGGTGCGATTCTTGGAGTTGCTTGCACCTTCAAATTGTTTCCCCTGGTCAGAGAGCCAAGTTGGACAGTGCCACCACATATTAGATTCAGTATTACTAGGAAGTGATGATCCACGAGTAATAACGTCCGCGGGATTGTCCGCGCTGCTACAACGAAACCATTGTGATAGTTCGGTGAATCGTTGTATCTCAGCAACCGAATGTGCTACAAAGTGTACTAGTTTACTTGATGAACCCCTTATCCAGTAGAGTGCCACCAGCGATTCTGTCCAGAAGAGCCCTGGAACGCGTTGAAGAAACTGAACTTTTTTGACGTAGCAGTTTAGCCGCGTTGCGATCGCGCACGCGAGGAGCTCCAGGCGCGGAAGTGACACCATCTTGATCGGAACAAGTCTACCCTTACTGGTTAACACGCGTGTGAAGCAGGTACTAGATTCAAATTTATGCGGGCGTAGATGCACGTGCCATATGCTCTTGGACTGGCATCAGCGAAAATATGCAGCACGACTGTGAATGGCTTGACGTCGTCTCTCAGTAACACGTATCGTGGGATGGGAACACGCGTTGCACCATTCAGCTCTGAGCACCAGCGGTTCTAATTGACTTGCACTTCAGCAGGCATGATGGCGTCCTATGCAAGATTATTCTTCAAAAGGTCTTGTAATACAATCTTGGTCTATACGGTAAATAAGCTTAAGTACCCCAAGAGTCATAAATTCTGTCCAACGCTTACAGTGCCACGTGAATGGTCGCAGGCTTCGCAGATGTGAAAGTAGCAGCATGTTAAGTTGTGAGGAAAAAGCTGTCACGAGAACGCTCTCAAGGAACTCCCAGCATATTCTTCGCGTATCTATCTCCTGCTTCATCTTCAATAGCACATTTATCGCGGAGCAATAGCTCCTTCAAGCTGTCACAAGTAGCTCATTTGCGGAGCTCAACGCTGGGCTCCCTGAATATCTGCTTTGTTTCTTTATACTGCTTCAATGCCTCCTGCGTGCTTGGTAGTCCTACTAGAAGGTCGTCCACATAGAAGACCTGTTTTAAGAGGGCTACCGTAGTTGGGTATTTCTGCTTACAAGACGATAAGTGTGTTGAAGTGTACGGGCAAAAAAAATGCCCTAGATGCTGCTCCGAACGGTACCCTCGTCATTCTACATGTCGTTGTGGGTGACATGGGCTCTTCCTTAGTCGGCACTCTTTTCAGCCAGAGAAAGCGTAACAGGTCTCGGTCTTAAGGGTGATCGAGAAGCTGCAGATATGCCTTCTGTATCGGCAGTGAGAATCACATGGTGGCAGTTAAAGTTTAATAGGAGTTGGATGACGTCTGCCCCAAGTTTTATACCTTTGGAGAGTACATTGGTATTTTTCTAGTAGTGATGGCTGCTCTCGGAAAGGGTTCATTTCATTTTATTTTTATTTCGTTAAAGACATCCGAGAGGGTATTACATAAGGGGTGGAGAACATACAATCCATATTTTTGTCACGATAAATGTGAAGTTACATTTGAAATATTATGCATGAAGCTTGATAGAGTGGTGATTGTGGCAATATCGTGGGAAAGGCCATTCCAGTCTTTTGCTGCTCTGAGAAAAAAAGAAGCAGAAAATGTTTTAGTATGGGCACGTGGGTGAAAAACTTGAAGAGCATGGCCGGTGCGATGAGATATGCGAGCTGCAGGGATAATGTAGGGAGGGCGGTTAATAATACAGTGAAAAAACTTGTGAAATAACGAGAGGGTTGTGATGCGTCGGCAACATGATAAAGGTGATCAGTTACCCGCGGCTTTGAGGATGAAACACTGATGTCGTATGACTATGAAGCTTTTATGAATCTAGCTGCAAGATTTTGAATGGATTCAAAGGAATTTGTAAGACCAACTTCAGGGGGGTTCCAAATGGGAGATGCATATTCTAACTTAGACCTAACTAATTATGTATAAGCAAGTAGTTTTACATGACACGCAGCACTGCGTAAGTGGCGTTTAAGAAGCCCGGAGTTCTGTTAGATGTTGATACAATTTTATTAACGTGAGTGTTCTACGACAAATTGTAGGATAGAGTGACTCCAAGGTATTTGTGAGTGGTTACTGATTCGACAGGGACGTTAGCTATGTTATAGGAAAAGCGAAGAGGGTTTAGACGGCGAGTGAATAAGATTAGTTTGCATTTAGTAGGGTTTAAGGTCTTAAGCCAGTCATCACACCATTGTAAGATATGGTTGATATCTTCTTGTAATAACATTTGATCATCGTGCATCGGAAGGTCTATAATGAAAATTACAAATAAAAGAGGACCAAAGACGGAGAGCTCTGCGGTACACATGATGTTACCGGAAGAGGGACAGACAAACTATCATTTGTAAACACTGATTGCATACGGTTAGTGAGGAATTCTTTTATCGAGTTAAGTACATAAGGGTGCAAGTTTAACGAAGACAGTTTTAATATTAAGCGTTTGTGGGGTACTTTATCAAAGGCTTTCGCAAAATCAAGGAATATAGAATTGTTTGTTAATGTCGAGGTTGACATGAAGGTCATGAACAAAGATTACAAGCTGAGTTTCGCAAGAGTGGCTCCTACGAAACCCATGTTGAGAATGATAAAAGAAGTTATGGGAGTCGAAAAAGTTCACGACATAAGAGTAAATGACGTGTTCCATGAGTTTGCAGGGTACGCTGGTCAAAGAGATTGGTAGGTAGTTTAGTGGAGAGTTCCTGTTACCAGATTTGAAGACAGGAACGACCTTTCCCACTTTCCAATTGTCTGGGATGATGCCTGTTGAAAGGGAGTGCGAAATTACCAAAACAAGATACTCCAACTCAATGTGACGTATAATTATACAGTTTGACAGTAATACCATCTAGTCCAGATGCTGATGATAGCTTCATCTTTTCAATGAGGGATGAGATACCGTCAGCAGTAAAGCTGCTTTCAGGCATGGCAAGAGTGATATCAGAAGAAAATACAGGCAAGGGTGCATTTGGTTCGTTAGTAAATACAGATGAGAAGGCGTTATTGAAAGCACAAGCGCACTCTGTATCTGAAAGAACCTCTCCAGATTCGTTAGTAAGAGCGGAGCCGATAACTGCTTTAGGGTTAATTACCTGCCAGAACTTTCGGGGATCGTTAGTTAACATATTGGGCTAATCATTGTTAAAAAATTTGAACTTAGCATCACGGATAGCCGTCAGATAGGTTTTGTTCGCCTCGTAGTACTTATCCCATTTGTGGCAGCCTCCTTTTAGCTTGGCAGTCCGAAATTTACGCTTTTTGTTGTTGTCTAGTCGGTGCAAAGACTTATTAAACCATGGCTTATGACTGTTAACAAGAATAGTGGTTTTAGGGATGAAGTTGGCTATTAGGTCAGTCAGCTTTTCTTTGAAAACTAGCCAGTTCTCCTAAATAGAGCAGTGGTCAATTTTAGACTGAATTTTCAGAAGAAATACTGTAAGTTAATTGTTTATGGCATCATGGTTACCCTTATCGTATAAGGTTATAATTTTGTTGTGTATGTGACGAGTAACAGGGCTGAAACTAAAGTCTGCATGTATATCTTCGTGGTCACTGATCTCACAGAGATAGTGAATTGAAGACAGGCTATGAGGACTAGTTGTTAGTATTAGATCCAAAATATTAGAGAAATAGCGTGTGACGCGCGTTGGCTCCGTTACTAACTGCTTTAGGTTGTAATCAGGAACAACACTAAGAAAATCACTAGTTTCTGCTGAGTTAGTGGTAGAATTGTCATCTTCCCAGTTGATACCAGGAAAATTGAAATCACCGAAAAAAACAATTTCAGCTTTAGGATACTTTGATGTTGGCTGATTTAAAATGCTTTGAAGTGCGCGAGAAAGTTAGGAATGTTATGTGGAGGCCGATAGCAAACACCTAATAATACAGATTGTGGCAGTGCCTGAACCAACACCCACGAAATTTCTAAGTCTGAGTCGATGTTAATAACAGAACATGGTAACTGATTACTGATTGCAATGAGGACACCACTCTCGCGAGAGCCTATGCGGTCTTTCCGATAAGCATTGAAATCCGGTAGATCGGCGAGAACTTCCTCGTTGGTGACGTCATTTGTTAGCCACGTTTCCGTTAGCACGAGAATACTGCTATCTGATGACTTGACAAGATTAGACAAGTGATCGTGTTTAGGCATGAAACTTCGAGCGTTCGTAAAAATTACTGAGAAAGAAAGGTTAGCTTTTGATTTAGGGTAACAATCAGTGGATTTATTTTGACTTCGACATGATTGATATTTAATCTCTTGCACTGTTTTTGAGGTTTCATTGAACAAGTAGCGTTTCTGGCCTATGTGTAGTGTATTATAGCGAAAAGAAAATGAGCAGGACTTCTGCTTTGCGAACTCGACCAAATGCCTTCTAGCATTTTGAACACGACCTGAGAAACCCTCTCCAATGCTTTATGTCGTTCCTTTCAGTTTATGTCCGCTTGAAAGGATTTCGTGTTTTGTCTTGTGGAACGTTAAACCCCACAAATAAATCAATTTGTCTTGTGGAAAGTGAACTTCGCGATTATTGGCCTGCATTTGTTGACTGAGTGGCGGCCCAAACGATGCATGCGATCAATTTCTTTAGGGTTAATATTTATGCCTAAGTAGTGAGGACATAGATGAATGATTAGTTCCTCAGATTCAGCGTGCGATACCGAAGGATTAGCACCTGGTAGGCCGTAAGAAATTAAATTGTTACGCCGCGCTCTGTTCTCTGCGTCATCCAAACGTGCCTCAAGGTCATCTGTTTTGCGTGCTGCATGAACGGTGCTGCTCTTAATTAATTCGAGCTCTGTCTTTAGGGGCAGCAGAGCTTGGTAATGTTTTTCCATATCAGTCATTCGTTTTGTTAGGTCAGAGAGGGCGCGTTCTGTTGATAGTAGTTGACTTTTCAGTCCCTGCGCTTTTCCTCTAAGAGAGTCGACTGGTCCGCGGAAAGCTTTTGCAGTTCAACGAGTATAGTAGTATTAGGACCAAGATTAGACTCGATGTCTCCTGATACAAGTAGCAATAACAATCTCACGGCACTGACACATTCAACCACAGTCGTACAGCAGCAGCGTGGGCTCGGAAGCTGCAGCAAGAAGTAATTACTGCTCTTCTTTGTGAAGAGTGAATGTAGAACACTAACCTGCATAGCGAAGAGCAGTGGATTAGTTGGTGACGAAATGAAGCAGCCACCAAGCCCACGAAGCGCTGCCAATGGGGGCACACGTTTTATATCCAGCGAAGTAGATGACGTTGCTGGCGATGGGGCTGACCATCCACCATTCAGGACCAGGCTTTGTGACAGTGGTGACAGGCTGGCAGGTAGAGGTGAAATGAAATCCGACGGTTGTTTGGTCGATGGTCAGAGCAATGTCAAAGCGTCGCAATCCACAATCCGGCGATGTGTTCGCATGGGTGGACACACCAGCAACAAAAAGCAGATGCGCGACGATGGCTGATAAAACCTGCATAGCGAAGAGCAGTGGATTAGTTGGAGACGAAACGAAGCAGCCACCATGCCCACCCAGTCGACATTCACAGCCGACGTTCGCAGTCGACGAATTCGCAGTCGACATTCGAATCTGAATTCGCAGTCGACGTTCGAATCCAAATTTGCAGTCGACGTTCGGCCAGTCAGTGATTGTTGCTTCCGGATGGTAACCCGGGCGGTTCGACCATCAAAGGCACCTAATAACTTCCAGCTTGCTTGGAGATGCCCTGCTTAAATGCATATATGTGAGGATCACTTTCAACGGTCCGGAAACGTGTGGCGTCAATGCTGATTACATCGAGACGCCACACTGACGATAAATCGTAATTGTCCGTCGTGACGAACAGTGCACTTGCTGAGAATTGGCTCTCGGACTTTTAAGAACTTTGCACTATCTATCTGAAGGTGGTTTCAATCGCGGTTATATTGAGCTGATGCGATCAATTTTTCCAGTTGCAACTTGCCCATAGGCGCCCGATTCTATGAGGACACTGATCTCGTCCGGCGGCCACGTACTCGGTTGAAAGCGGTCAGCAACGTTGTACTCCTGATCGAGAAGTAGGTGCAAAAAGTTGGAGTCTAGTGGTGGGCTTGTGACAGAGAAAATTCCGGGAATCGTTAACGCTTCTAGGGTAATCGCTGAATAGTTGAACTGGCTTCGAAGCCGCGCGTTGACACGCTCGGTGCAGAGTCACCTTCGTGACTTGTATCCTGCAAAAGTGACAAAGGAGAGCTCTTCATTTCCCACGACGGAGCGCTGAAGCATCCTTGCCAGGTGTGCATGAATGTAGGTGCGCTGACTGCCGCTGTCCAGGGATACCCACACGAAGAGTCGGTGGTCTCCAGACTCTGCCCAAATTTGCCCTGTTTGTAACATTATGTGAGAGGACTCTACGGGGCTCTGGGTGGCAGTGAGAGTTTGCGTGGTTTATCGGGGTGATTGAGAAAAGGCTGGGGATCCTGCGTTGAAGTGCGGATCTTCGGCTGGGCAAGATCACTCGCAGACGATGGTCAGGTGGCGTCGCTGGCAGGTACCACACCTAATATTGAATGACTTCCCTGAAATTCGGGCAATGTGATTTCGTGTTACACAGCGGAAGCAACAATTGGTGTTCTGTAGCCTTGCCCGCTTCTCTTCATCCGATAGGTTGGCATATCATGCAGTGATCATGTGGTCCTTCCTGTGGCAGAGTGCGCACGCCAGTCTAACAGGCAGGGTAGACCCCGTTAGGGTGCACGCTGACGGTATAATTTCTGTGCCATACATTTATTCGCATATGTGGGTTTTGGCTTCGTCTTGCGACACACGATGAGACTGTAACCGGCCCTCCTCCTGGATTCACACTTGAATGCGGAGAATCGTTAGTAACTCGTTGGCTAGCTGCGTTCTGTCTTTAGGCATTTCAACAATGCTGGAGGTGCACTGTCTGATCGTGCCGGCTTAAAGCCGGTACGCACCGATGATCTCACCAGAGAAGGATTGGCCACCCTGGTGCAGTATCTGGCCACCCCCTCCCGTAGGCATTCGTCAATTAACTCACGGCCCTCAGTCCCCACCAGCTGCGGAGCAACTGACCACGGCGGCGGTCAGATCTGCAAAGCAGCAGATGGTGCTAGGAATCTCTGGATACGGACAGGCCACCATTGGAACTTGAACTTTGCAACGTTTAACGTTAGAACGTTATCTAGTGAGGGAAGTCTAGCTGTATTATTCGAGGAGCTAGAAGGCATTAAATGGGATATAATAGGGCTAAGTGAGGTTAGGAGGACAGATGAGGCCTATACTGTGCTACAGAATGGGCACGTCATTTGCTATCGGGGCTTGGCAGACAGAAGAGAACTGGGAGTAGGGTTCCTAATTCACAGAAACATGGCTGGCAACATAGAGGATTACTATAGCAATAATGAAAGGGTGGTAGGCATTGTAATTAAACTGAATAAAAGATACAAAATGAAGGTAGTACAGGCTTACGCGCCTACATCCAGCCATGATGACGCTTCAGTTGAAAGCTTCTATGAAGACGTGGAATTGGCAATGAGTAAGGTGAAAACACAGTATACTATAGTAATGGGCGACTTTAATACAAAGGCAGGGAAGAAGCAGGCTGGAGACCAGGCAGTAGGAGATTATGGCATCGGCACTAGGAACGCCAGAGGAGAGCTACTAGTAGAATTCGCAGAACGCAATAATCTGCGTATTTTGAATACCTTCTACCGAAAACGAGAAAACCGCAAGTGGACATGGAGGAGCCCTAATGGCGTAAATAAGAACGAAATAGACTTTATAATGACTGCACACCCAGGAGTCGTGCAGGATGTGGAAGTGGTTGGCAAGGTAAGATGCAGTGACCATAGAATGGTACGGGCTCGAATCCGCCTAGACTTGAAGAAGGAACGACAGAAACTGATACGCAACAAGCAAATCAATGAGCTAGCACTGAGAGGGAAAGTACAGGAATTCAGAGTGTCACTGCAGAACAGGTACTCTGCTCTTAGAGATGAAACCAACCTTAGCGTACATACAATGAATGATAATCTGACGAGTATCATCACGGAGTGTGCAGTGGAAGTTGGAGGCAGGGTAGCTAGACAGGACACCGGCAAGCTTTCCCAGGAAACGAAGAACCTAATTAAGAAGCGTCAAATCATGAAAGTGTCAAGTACAACAGACAAAATAGAACTGGCAGAGCTTTCGAAGCTGATTTATAGACGTAAAGTATGCGATGTAAGAAGGTATAACATGGAGAGAATTGAGCACGCTCTGAAAAACGGAGGAAGCGTCAAAGCAGTGAAGAGGAAACTTGGGATAGGCAAAAGGTGGATGTATGCACTAAGGGACAAAGAAGGCAAATTAACTACCAATATGGATAGGATAGTTAAAATAGCGGAGGAGTTTTACAGAGATCTGTACAGTAGCCGAGACAACCACGACCTTAATACTATAAGAACTAGCAGTAACCCAGACGACACCCCACCGGTAATGATCGAAGAAGTCAGAAAAGCTTTGGAGAGCATGCACAGAGGCAAAGCTGCTGGTGAGGATCAAGTAACATCAGATCTGCTGAAAGATGGAGGACAGATTGTGTTAGAAAAACTAGCCACTCTATTTACGAGGTGTCTCCTGACGGGAAAAGTACCAGAGTCTTGGAAGAACGCTAACATCATCTTAATACATAAGAAAGGAGATGACAAGGACTTGAAGAATTACAGGCCGATCAGATTGCTCTCTGTAGTATACAAGCTATTTACAAAGGTAATTGCTAGCAGAGTAAAGAAAACATTAGAATTCAATCAACCAAAGGAACAAGCAGGATTTAGAACAGGCTACTCAACAATTGACCACATTCATACTATCAATCAGGTAATAGAGAAATGCTCAGAGTATAACCAACCACTATACATAGCCTTCATAGATTACGAGAAGGCGTTTGATTCAGTAGAAATATCAGCCGTCATGCAGACACTGCGGAATCAGGGCGTAGATGAAATATATATAAACATTCTGGAAGAAATCTACAGGGGATCAACTGCTACCATAGTGCTTCATAAAAAAAGCAACAGAATACCAATAAAGAAGGGTGTAAGGCAGGGGGACACAATCTCCCCAATGCTATTCACTGCGTGCTTACAGGACGTTTTCAGAAGCCTAGAATGGGAACAGTTAGGGATAAGAGTTAATGGAGAGTACCTCAGTAACCTGCGCTTCGCCGATGACATTGCATTGCTGAGTAACTCAGGGGACGAATTGCAACTCATGATTACGGAGTTAGACAAGGAGAGCAGAAAGGTGGGTCTTAAAATTAATCTGCAGAAAACGAAAGTAATGTACAACAACCTCGGAAAGGAGCAGCGCTTTGCGATAGGTAATAGTGCACTTGAAGT
Organism: Rhipicephalus annulatus; assembly: GCA_013436015.1. NCBI lineage: Eukaryota > Metazoa > Arthropoda > Arachnida > Ixodida > Ixodidae > Rhipicephalus > Rhipicephalus annulatus. Next base: position 172,186 of record WOVY01015983.1, on the reverse strand, counting down.
TGTAAAAGACTATGTCTACTTAGGGCAGGTAATAACCGCAGAGCCTAACCACGAGATTGAAGTAACTAGAAGAATAAAGATGGGGTGGAGCACATTCGGCAGGCACTCTCAAATTATGACAAGTAGATTGCCACTGTCCCTCAAGAGGAAGGTATATAACAGCTGTATCTTGCCGGTACTTAGCTACGGAGCAGAAACCTGGAGACTCACAAAGAGGGTTCAACTTAAATTGAGGACGACGCAGCGAGCAATGGAAAGAAAAATGGTAGGTGTAACCTTAAGAGACAAGAAGAGAGCAGAGTGGATTAGGGGACAAACGGGAGTTAAGGATATCATAGCTGCAATAAAGAAGAGGAAATGGGCATGGGCCGGGCATGTAGCACGTAGACAGGATAACCGCTGGTCATTAAGGGTCACCAACTGGATTCCCAGAGAAGGGAAGCGGGGTAGGGGGAGACAGAAGGTTAGGTGGGCAGATGAGATTAGGAAGTTTGCGGGTACAAATTGGCAACAGCAAGCACAGGACCGGGTTAACTGGCGGAACATGGGAGAGGCCTTTGTCCTGCAGTGGACGTAGACAGGCTGATGATGATGATGATGATGGAGGTGCACTTTGACTTTTTTGAGTTCTGCCTGTACATGATAATAGTGAGACCCATTGGCAGGCATCGCATTAGGACACGGTTGAAGACCACAGTATACTGGTCGGGCGCAATTCCTGGGCCTTCCAAGGTACTAAAGTGGAACTTCGAGCTATCATGCAGCAGACGATGCCCTCGGACGTCTGACGAGCTTTTCACAGGGCTTAGCGCAAGAAAATTATCAACATTCTCGTCCACAAGGTGATCCTGGCTTCCAGAGCGATCTGTGAGGGTCTTGATTGCAATGTCATAATTGTGCTCTGCTAAACGGATGCCTTCGACAGCTCGCTTCGCGCTCCCAGTTAAGTAAGTGAGGAGGTACTTGAATTTTTCCATGCGCGGTAGCTCGATATTCTTTTGGGTGGTAGCATTGAAATGGTTTCGAAGAAACTGCCGTCCACAAAGTTTACCGTCAAAAGTTGGTATCTGGACTTGGAAAATTGAACCGGAAGCTGACAGTGCGCTCTCACCTGCCCTGCTGCTTCGCCGGCTCTCGGAAGTTCTAGGTTGCTTGGCCCGGGTCCAGCGGCTCGTGACTGCATTGTGGCTGCCTTCTCACGTTGCTGTAGCCACAATTTGGCTCGTGACATGAGGTGAAGAATATTTGCGTTGTACTCGTCTGCTGTTTTCACTTCATAATGCAGGTTTTCTTCGTCTGTCCATCCAAATGACGTCGTCGAGCCTCGAAAGTGCTGCTTCTTTATCATTCAGGAAATTCATGTGGCCTGTAATCTAGGGAGGCATCAGATGATTGATTCATATGTGGAGTTTACATCCCAAAACCACCATATGATTATGAGAGACGCCGTAGTAGAGGGCTCCAGAAATTTTGACCACCTAGTGTTCTTTAACATGCACCCAAATCTGAGCACACGGGCCTACAACGTTGCCGCCTCCATCGGAAATGCAGCCGCCACAGCCAGGACTCCAACCTGCGACCTGCGGGTCAGCAGCCGAGTACTTTAGTAACTAGACCACCACGGCGGGGCCTGGCAGGCATCAGGATCCGGTTGCTGCAGCAGGTCCGATAACAGTGCTAGGGCCCAGGTGACACCATCTCTGATCGAGCCACGCTTTTTCCGAAAATGGTCAGTGGTCGCCATGGTCGGGACGTTCAGGAAAGTCTGAATGGGCGGATCTGGTGTTCCATGTCCCAAATTTAACAAATAACCGATTCGCAGACGTTTCACGGAGACGACCCATTTATTCAGCATAGAGCCAAAGCTGTCCCATCCTAGAGCATGCATATTTCCACTTCGTCGTCTTCACCTTCTGTCGCGCACGCTTCTCGATGCTCACTTCTGGCCAATTTTTCAACATGTGTGTCATGTAAGAACATGACTACATGCAGTGCCCATGATGTGCTGGCGGCCGTTTCGCTAGCGTTGCCTATACCAATTTTGGTATTAAGTGAAGCGAATGGACGACGAATACAAATGCCCAGCGCAAACATGTTAGTCATGACATGGAAGTCATGTGCGCAATAATTTACATGTGCTTTGTAACGTTGTGCTCATTTTAATGAGATAGTTCAACATTCCTCTTTCATGCTTCGCATATCATCGATTCCCAGTGTACGTGGGATCTACCATTTTTTTGTAGGGGGGGGGGCGCAGATCCTTGATGCGTCACCCGTTCGTCCCTGTTATTTTTTGTGACCACCAGTGACACACCCGTTTGTAAACACCAGTGGCATGAATGATGATGAGTGGGGCGAAGCGTTCGTAAATGCGTCTGTGCCTCCATACGTTCGTCCGTCCGTTCGTTTGTACGCCCTCCCTAGGTTCCTGCGTCCGTTTGTCCGTGCGTCAGTCGATCCGCACGTGCGCCCACCCATGCGTCTGTCTATGCGCCCGTTCGTGCGTGTCTGTCTTTTCATCCGTGCGTCCATCCATCACTCTACAGACGGACGGACACGATGTAACCACCGGTGGCATGACTGATGATGAGTAGGGCGAAGATTTCCTGAATACGTCCGTATTTCCGTCCGTGCATCTGTCCATCCGTACGTGCACCCGTTCGTGCGTCCTTGCATCAGTCCAACTGTACGTGGGCCCGTTCAAGTGTCCGTACGTTCGCACGTTCGTCCATGCGTCCGACTTTGCGTGCGTCCATGCGTCCATTCCTTCATGCTATTGTCCATGTGTCCGCCTGTCTGTCTGTCTGTCTGTCTGTCTGTCTGCCCGTCTCCTTCTCTGTCTGTCTGTCCGTGCCTCCATTCGTCTATCTACGGACGGACAGACGCATTGGCGGAAGCATGGACGCATTTACGAGCACTTCACCCGACTCATCATCATTCATTCCGTGGATATGCTGTGAATTTTATATTATTTCTTTCCCTGTTTTCAATGTGATATGGTACAGTGCCTCAATATATTCATTCCCTTCCCTTTGGTTGATGAAGTGCGACGATGACGTAGTGCGTGCACTTGAGGGGTGAGTAATCTCCTTACTTAGCGCCGTTCACGTGTGTTGTTCCTTGTCGACAGCGTAGTGAGCATATATAAAAGTGATGGCATGCAACTTTTGCCAAGTTATCCGGCTAGGATTTACAAATTAATTGCAACAGTAAATCAATTGGTTGGTTCGCAGCATGGGGTACAAACGGCGTGCTACAAACTAAGCATTAAAATTAAATGTTCCTAGATATTGTCCAATAAACCCCCGTTTGTTGTTTTGCGAATGACATGACGGGAAAATTTGCTGAATATAGTCAGTGATTCACGATGGTGCGTAGCCTATATCACATACTCGAAAGAATGAAATTACTATGTTGTTATTCAGCAGCAGTATCTGCCGCAGATATTCGACCGTCTGCTTCCTGGCGTCGATTCGGGTCGCCTAGCTATATGTCTACGACATTTGATGACTGACAGATATCGCCTGTATCTCGCCGGTATACTTTATTTTGTCAGAAAGTCTTTTACTCTTTTATCGCTCATTATCGGCACATTACTTGTCGCCACAGGTTTCAGCAAGCTGGCGCCATCAATCCACCTCTGTTGTGGGCCTGCTGGACAGTGCGTCTTCCCTCCGTACAGCCGAGCTGACCAAGTTCATGGTGACCTGGCATGGCCGTCACGCGCATGCTCGCTAAAGTTCAGGACGTTAAGGTGACGCTGGCGGCACGGCCACTCCACTAAAGTCCGGGAGCCAGCGGATTCATAGCTAGACGACGGTCTCCAGCGTCACGGAGACCCTTTCGAAAGACGGTGGTCTACCAGTTACACGTCGTCTGAGGAGCTGGAAAGGGCAGAAGCAGCCGCTGGAAGTTCTTAATTTAAAACTCAAGAATGCCCTGTTCGGACCTACGAGCTTGCGGCAGCTCCAGACTATATGACTTTCACGAACACAGACGCTAATGTCATGCGTCCATCAGCAATGCATCGTCGGCAGGCCCCTGATCTGACCGGCATGCCAAATGCAAGGCTTCGCACGTGGCCTCCAATTCATTATTCCTATCGATTACACGAATATAAGTTTTTATTTCCAGCAAATATATTCGCTTTTCAAAACGAATTAGCATCAAGTTTTCTTGCGTCAGAGCCTTAATATCATGAAATTTGCGTTTGGTAGTTCACCTATGTCTATACTGATTTTAGTATAGCATTTATATTTTTACATTACGTATTGACTGCCAATGTCAGAGAACCTCACCTTGGAATCTTTTACTCGTATGACGGTTCGCCACTTTAATATGATCACGGTGGGGGGGGGGGCTAGGCAAGGAAATAGTTATATTCAACTGTACGAATTGTTTCAAACTGACTTCACTATAGGATGAATTTCTGGAAGGCTTGGACGAGGAACTACAGTTATTGTATTATCTAGCAAAGCTTTTTGAACGCAATAGCGTTAGGAAGCTCGTATCGCAGCGAATCTGGCGTCGGTGCTGGAGTCGTTGGCCGTGAGTGAAAAATTGTTGTCCGTGGCTGAAAAATTTTGATAGATGTTGTTAAAATAAATAATAGAAACTACCGGGTCTCAATGACGACCGAACCTGGCCGCACGTGTGGCAAGCCGGGGTTCTGCCATAAAGCCACAATTTTTGTTGAGAAATTTTCGAAAAAGATTTCTACATAAATGTCGTGTAGTGGAAGTAATATCCTTAGCGCATCACGCATTGCGTAGTAGAAGCGTAGAATTGTGTCAAGTGCGAAAAGATGCGAACTGAGCAACGAGTTGGTGTTTTTTAAAAGTCCACCCATTCAGTGTTGCAGAATTGCCCATCCGGAATCGGAAAGACTTCAAAATTGTTCTACATTTTGACGACTCCGAAATAGAATGGGAATGGAATGGGGACAATGCTTGAATGATTGGAAAGGGAATAGAATCAAGCTCCTTATGTGTGTTATGTAATGGAAATGTAAGTACATCTTTTACCAAAAAATATCTCATGCTTTGGTTTAGTTAATTGATTGATTTTTAGGTCGGTCGGTCGGTCGGTTGGTCGGTCGGTCGGTCGGTCGGTCGGTCGGTCGGTCGGTCGGTCGGTCGGTCGGTCGGTCGGTCGGTCGGTCGGTCGGGCGGTCGGGCGGGCGGTCGGTCGGTTTTGCAAAGATCGCATGCCTGCGCACAGGCGAATACAAAATGTTCTTCCCGTCTATGCGTGCTAGACGCGCTTGACAAGCATGGGTGCTGACGAGCAGTGTGAACTAGTGTTCTGTATTCAATGCAAAAACACAAGGTGACCGAGTGGTACACTAGTCTAATACCAGCAGTTTTAGCGGGTTTTGTTACCCTTTACCCGCAGCCAAGCTGATTAGTGTTCTGGAACTGTTCAGTCTTATTTTTTCATCATAAACAAACGCAATGTTGTCATTTCTGCAATAACACTTTAAAGATTCAAAAACGTTGAATCATCACAATAGGGAGGTTGTACGGCACGAGATATGTCACTAAGCTACTAACCCTCAACATTGCTACTGTGTTTTGCGTACTTTTGCAGCTTCTAATATATCTGATATCACCTTTATGGGACGTCCATTCTTAACTCAATAAAGCAATCAAGTTGTCTTTCCTGCATTGTAGAAATACAGGAATGGAATTGAACTGTCTGGCCATCCTGGAGTGGGCACGGAATAAGTTTCTTTATTTCCGAGGAATTCAAAACAATGAATATGGGGTAAGTTTTGATGGTCCGGAACGAATTGAAATGAAATCGAGGCGACCATTCAACAACACTTCAAACAATACAGAGCATTCAAACATATTTCATCATCGGCAGCAGAACCATCCACAAAGCGAACAGCTGCGAGGAATCGCATGTAGCTATAGAGACGCGATCTACTACTGAAAAGGAATAATTATGGCGTAGTGGGCACTCAACAACTGTGCATGCAACTGGCATCCAAGTATACCTTGAAACGTCCAAAATTACACGTGCAGTCGTTCATTTCCCCATGACGCGGCTGAGGTATGCCCCAAGAGCCGAAACAGGACAGTTCAAAAGGTGATGCGTACGAAGCCCGATCACGCTATCGCGATCTGTTCTTGAAGTCAAAGCTCAAGTGACCCCCAATTTTTTTTAAGCTTTTGCTGCCTGTTGCTGCGGTGATTTAGATAACGAGCGAATCAGGCCAGTTACGGCAAGGTCTATTTAAACAGTCGCGAAGGCTCGGGCGAAAAGCGGTTAAGAATCTATTGTCAGCAACCTCAGCACGGAGAGTTATAGGAACTGCGATTGAAGCGCGATTATGTGTGGAGAAAACAAAAATTAACTGTGAAAAACCAAGTTTCATTCAAAGTCTAAGCAATCTATGAGTTTTACAAAAGAGATTTATTTTTCCCAACAATATTACAGAGGTGTAATGAACGAAGAATTTATGACGGTTTTCATTATTACAAAAGTCTTTTTTCCAGTGCTTTCTACCCATGCTATTATTACTCAGGGCAGCCCTAGCGCTACATTGGTACACATGGCAAGGCTCACTCGTAATATTTATCTGCGAAAACACATTCCTCACGTGTTTTAGTGTTCTGTGCCTGCTTCCAGATCTGTTGTGCACAATATTGTTAGGTGCGTTTCAACCTTGGTGAACGTCTTCAGTGCAGTTTACAATGGGCAGCGGAACGATGTAAATTACATGTAATGCTCAGTGCTTTCGTTAGTAGCTGCGGAAACGAATGATGTGCTGTGCAAGGACGCAGTAGCAAGAAACGGTCCTCGTGATTCATGTCTTCTAGATAAGAAACAAGGACAATTGTTCGGAATGTACTGATAGCTAGACCATCAATAATCCATTCAGCAATAATCTTGCAGCTCGGTTTCCTTCTTGAGCATGCAGTGACTACTATTCGCGTTATCAGTGAGCAGATTGATGAGTTATCTATCATGGTACAATTCGCATGTCTTCACTCGCGTACATACCGGCGATCGCCTTAGCGCGAGCGTTAGTGATCAGGGGCCTATGAAAAGTATTTTGAGATGAATTTTCGCGCTAGTACACACAAAATGACGTCACTTTTACCAGCTGTTGTGTCACATCCGCTTTTTTTGTTCTGCTGAAATTGTTCCCTCCTCACAGAGATGGCGCTAAGCTCTATAGGCAGCTAATCAGCAGCCATTTTCTTAACGTATGGGCTTCTATAGAGCCTTCACTGCCATACTATATATACCTTGGTTACAAGTTCACATGAAGCTGTAAAGGGCCAGCGATATGCAAAGCTGCACAGCGTTGTCACGGGGTCGTGACGTCTACAAAGAACGAGAGAGTACGTTGGAGATTAAACTGTTTATTTGGGCAAGCCTGTGCTCAGTAAACGGAAAGTCGGATCACAGTAGGTGACTTGCACTGATAGCGGGGAAAGGAGCGTCGGCCGTCGATGAAAGGACAAGCGGTGAAGTGTGTCGGCATTTATACACTTGCCATCAAATATTCTAGAGTTATCCCTGGCGGCGACGTAGGTTCCAGAACAATCGATAATGTTCACAAAGTGAACGTAATCTTAACGAAATAATCTACTGTCATTTCGAAGCTTCTCGAACAGTGCACTGTAGGCAGGCTTTGCGCCGAGAATTATCGACAGTAAACAGCGCAATAGAAAACTTGAGGACAACACGTGGCATTACTCCCCTATGAAAAAGGTATTGTCCCGGTGCTTAAGACAAAACTACGAGAGAAAGGTACATGCCACAAAAAAACATTTAAAAAGTACAACTAAAATAGGTATAAGAAATAAAGCACAATTACAAAGAAACAACAAATAATGCAGTCATTATGTTGCTTAACGCGCATGAAACGGTTTAAGGCGCACGACACGGACGATGTCAGGTCGTGCACGGCCATTGAGAGTTCATGATGCTGTCGGGGAACACCTTATATTCGAGTGCACCGAGACGTCGAACTACCCTGCACGGTCTGAAGTATCGTCGCAGACGTTTTTTCGTGCAGTCCTCGTCGGCGTAAGGCCGTTCATGCCAAAACGTGGTCGCCGGGCTGGTATTCCACGTAGCTTCGTCGAATATTGCAACGAGGGCTGTCTGACGTCTGCTAATTTTTGACGCGCAGGCGGGCGAGGTGCTGAGCTTCTACGGCGCGCTGGAGGTAGACAGTCATGTGGATGTTTTCTTTATTGCTGACTTTCGATAACACGGCGTAGAGCATCATCGCTGGGATCCTTGCGTACACCAGTTTGCATGGCGTCATCTGCCTCGTTTTGTGGACGGCGGTGTTGTACGCGAAGGTCACGTACGGATGGATTGCATCCCACGGCTTGTGCTCGATGTCGACGTACATGGCCACCATATCGGCGATTGTCTTATTAAGACGTACGGAGAGGCTATTGGTCTGTGGATGATAGGTGGGGGTCCGGCGGTGACTTGTTTGGCTGTACCTGAGGATTATATGAGTTAGGTTCACCGTAAAGGCCGTACCTCTGTCTGTGATCAGGTCCTCTGGAGCTTTGGGACGCAAGACAATGTTCTCGACGAAGAACTTTGGTACCTCGGTGGCATTCCTTTTGGGCAGAGCCCTTGCCTCGACGTAGTGGGTGAGGTAGTCAGTAGCTACGACGACCCATTTGTTTTCGGAAATCGATGTCAGGAATGGCGTAAGTCCATGCCAATTTGCTGAAACGACTGGTAAGGTGGCTCGATATGCTGGAGAAGTCCAGCTGACCTAGTCGGCGGTGTCTTTCTAAGTTGACAGTCTCGACATGTCCTCACGTACCGAGTGATGACGGCGGCAACTCGAAGGTAAGTAATAGTTCTCCTGTATTCTCGCTAGAGTAGGGAAATACCGAGGTGTCCAGCCATCGGGTCGTCGTGTAAAGCATCCAAAACTTCTGGGCGTAACGCTGAAGGAACTACGAGGAGGTAGTTGGCCTGATGTGGTTAGAAATTTTTCTTGGCAAGGATGCCGTTACGCAAGAAAAATGGCGCTTGTCCTCGCTTGAATACCTTTGGAACAACGGCAGCTTTGGCCTCGAGGTATTCCACAAGGTCCTTCATTTCAGGGTCGGCACGCTGTAATTCTGGGAAATCATCGACGTTTAAGGTTCCCAGGAAGCAGTCGCCGTTTTAGTTGTCCAGCGGTGGGTCAACGGGGGCGCGAGACGGGCAGTTGGTGTCAGAGTGCCTTCCCTCCGACTTGTAAACGACGGTTATGTCGAATTCCTGAAGCCGTAGAATCCACCATGCAAGGCGACCTGAAGCGTCCTTCAAGTTAGCTAGCCAACAGAGGGCATGGTGGTCCCTCACGAATTTGAAAAGCCTGCCGTAGAGATAAGGGCGAAATTTGAAAGTAACCAAGATAATGGCGAGGCACTCCTTTTCTGTTGTGGAATAGTTTATTTCCGCCTTAGCGTACCGGCTTGCATAATTGATGACCCTTTCAAGTACGTAATCTTCTGTACCAGGACGGCTCCGAGCCTTACACTGCTTGCGTCGGTGTGTATTTCCATGTCGGCACTTTTGCCGAAATGAGCAAGTATGGTTGGTGGGGTTTCCCACTTAAACTCATCGTCGGTATTTGTCAGGTTAGTGAGCGGCTCGGTCATGATGGCAAAACTTTGGAAGAAACGCCCGTAACAGGCGCAGAGGCCGAGAAATCGACGCACGGCCTTTTTGTCGGCTGGTGACTGGAATGCAGGGATGGATGTCTCAAGTAGGTTGGGGCGTACTCCGGACTTGCTTATCATGTGTCCCAAAAACAAGAGTTGCTCGTATGCAAAGTGGCACTTTTCTGGCTTCAGAGTGAGTCCGCAGATTTTGATTGCTTGAAGTACAGCTTCAAGGTGCTGGAGATGGTTGTCGAAGTTTGAGGAAAACACGACGAGATCGTCCAAGTAAGTACACGCAGCAAGTCTGCCACTTCAATCCAGCGAGCACGGTGTCCATAACACGCTGGAACGTCGCAGGCGTCCAGCAAAGACCAAAGGGCATGACCTTGAACTGGAAGAAGCTGTCCGGTGTTATAAACGCAGTCTTTTCTGGTCTTTCTCGTCTACTTCGATCTGCTAATAGATTGTCTTGAGTTAAATAAATGAAAAGTATTTGGCGTTGTGGAGCCGATCAACGGTGTCGTCTATCCCAGGGAGAGGGTATACGTTCTTCTTCGTTATGTTGTTGAGTCGGTGATAGTCAACGCATAAGCGTAGTGTTTCATTCTTTTTATTCACTAGCACCACAGGTGAGGGCCAAGGACTCTTTTAAGGCTGGATAATGTCGTCGCGGAGCATTTCGTCGACTTCTTTCTTTATGGCCTTGCCTTCTCCTGTAGAAACTCTATGCGTACTCTAATGGAGTGGCCTGGCATTTTCTTCTATTAAGGTTCGATGTTTCAGAACAGGGGTCAGTGAAATTCTACATGACGACGAAAAGTCAGTTCATGTTTTTCAGAAGACAGTTTTTAAGCTGCTCTTGTTCATGCGTCGGTAGGCTCGAATTAACATCAAAAGCTTGTTGAAGGGTTTCCATCGTTGGAGTACATTCGGCGAAATTGGTGAGGGCGAAAGCATTGCAGGCTTGCACGATGTAGGCAACCGTCGTGCCTTTGTTCACGTGCTTGTACTCGTTGCTGAAGTTCGAGAGCATCACTCTTTGTTCTCTCCTCGCAGCTCAGCTATTCCTCTGGCGACACGAATTTCGCGGTCTGTCGACAGGTGCAGGTCGCTTTCGACGATGCCTTGCATGTCTGTTTATTATTGAGTGCCGACGGAACTGCTGATGCTGGACCGAGGAGGAATGGTGATTTGGTCTTCCAGATCATTTAAGGCGTACCTTGCTGACGACGTGTGCGGCGGCAGTGCTATATCTGTGGATAGTGTTATGGGCTTTGTTCTCAGGTCGATGACGGCACCATGGAGGCTAAGAAGTCCATAACAAGAATGGCATCTCTCGAGCAAAGCTGTAGTATGACGAAACTTGCGGGGAAAATCTTGCTGTTAAAGGCTGACTCTGGCTGTACAGATTTCTGATGGCGTAACTATGTGACCTCCAGCAGTAAGAATTTCGACGCCTTCCAAGGCTGTCCTAACTTTCTTCAATTTCGCAGCGAACGTCTCACTGATGATGGAATAGTCGGACTGCGGTGTCTACGAGAGCTGTGACGCTGCAGCTGTCAATGAGGACGTTGAGGTCACTAGTTCCTCGCCTTGAGTTGCAGTTGGGTCATGACGTCGGATCATGGCTACGACAATTTGCACTGCTGCTTCGACATTGCGTCGTCAGGAATTCTGCTGGCCGCGAAAAATCGACGTCGGAACTGCGTTAAGGAACCGGCACTTTCTGGAGGTTTCGTCGCGTCCTCATATTCAGTACCAGCGGTGGCGGTGGAGGAGGTGGATCTTCGGCAGTTTGTCGTACAGCAACCGCACCTCCACCGATTGCTGCCCTTAGTTTTCCTGATACGAGCTAGGCAAGCGGCCCCGGTTTGGGCCACTGTACTGCCAACGGTGCAACGGCATGCAACGGCCGGTTGAGGGCGAACGAGACGATGCGAGGAGTGCCACCTCTGCTCCGGCGAGATAGTCGGCGATGTTACGTGGTTTTTCACCCTGCTGTGGACGCGGTGCGTCGATGGCGAAACCACGCAGTCCTAGCTGGCGGTACTGGCAGCGGCGGTACGTGTGCCCGACTTCACCACAGTTGTAGCACAGTGGGCGTTGATAAGGGGCGTGCCAGACATCAGTCTTCTTTGAAGCGAAGCGCTTGCTGGCCGGCGGGTGGTACGTCGTCGGGGGTGGTGGCGGCAGTGCCTGGCGGAAGAACTGCAGCGGGGCAGTGTCCTGACGAGGGCGTGGAGGAGTGTTGCGGCGCACTGTAGTGGGATAGCTCACTGCTTCCGGTTCAGGCTACAGTGCTTCTGGGATTCCAAGCGACTGCCGAACGTCTTCGCGGACAATGTCGGCGATCGAATTAGCTTGAAGCTGCGTTGAATGTAACTTCTTTCACAACTCCTCCCGCACGATCGCTCGAATGGTCTCACGCAGGTCGTCGGCACTGAATGCATCGGCACAGTTGAATGAGGCGCGGCGGTTTTACTAATTTGTGTGCATCTCAAGTGCCTTTTCTTATAGTCTTAACCTCGGTAAGAAATTCGCTGACAGTCTTGGGCGGGTTCCCGACAAATCCCACAAACAGCTCTTGCTTGACCCCCCCCCCCCGCATGAGGTATCGGGGCTTCTTTTCCTCAGCCATGGTGGAGTCGGCATGTTTAAAGAGCCGGGTAATCTCTTCGACGAAGATAATTACGCTTTCATTAGAGAGTTGCCCCCTTGTATCCAGCAATTTTGCGGCTCTTTATTTGCGAACGGGGCTCGCGAACGTGCTCAGGATCGTCATCCGAAAAAGTTCCTAGGTTCGTAGCGTGTATTCGTGGTTTTAGAACTACGTCTTTTAAGTAAAAGTAGACGCGGCGTAATTTTTCTTCGGCGTCCCAGCTGTTCAAGGCGGCGAATTGGTCGTATATTTAGATCCAGCTTTCCTGGTGCCTCACTTGACGATTCATGGAACGTTGGAGGTTTCTTCAGCTGCCGGAGAACGACAGGGGTATGCTGCACGGGAACGTTCATTGTTGATGCCGGGATCCGGGGCTCCCTGGCTCCTTCAGAAAGGGGCCCATACTCTGGTTGCGTTCCCCTCTGTCTGCGACTTGTTCGCTGCTCAGGGTTGACTTCGGTGTCTTCCTTGCCGCTTGTGCTGGGTTCGCGGCCTGAAGGGGTGTCCGGAACATTAAATAAGCAGCACCTCCACCAAATATCATGGCGTCGTGACGTCAACGAAGAAGCAGAGAGTACGTTGGAGAGTAAACTGTTTATTTGGGCGAAGCTGTCCTCGGTAAACAGAAAGCCGGATCACGGTAGCAGATTTGCACTAATAATAACGGTGAACGGAGCGTCGGCCGTCGATCAACTGACAAGTGGTGAAGCGTGTTGGCATTCATACACTTGCCATCGAATATTCTAGTGTTATCACTGGCGGCAACGTAGGTTCCAGAATAACCTGTAATGTTCACAAAGTGGGCGTAATCTTAACAAAATATTCTACTGCCATCGCGAAGCTTGTCGAACGGTGAACTGTAGGCATAGTTTGCGCTAAGAATTGCTGGCAGTGAAACGGCGCAATAACAAAACTTGAGGACGGCATGTAGAAATAATGACCATGCTATCTATCGTACCCACGATGAAATATTGAGAGCAACCGTAGCTTTATGGAACAACCATTTATGGGCACTGTGCTGTCGATTGGCACAGGAGACTAAATAGAATACTACGTTTGACTTTAAAAATCTATCTTATTACCTGAACGTGAATTCTCAGTGAGACATCTTTAAAAAGTTGTTAATACCGAACTTCAATGATCTCTTAAGGAAAACTATAGTCATGAAATACTTCTGGTCCAAAGACTAACAGGTTCCATATGTCACTTTCCGTCCTTTAAGGTCCAAAGGCCATTACTGGAGGCCACGATGTTCAACAAGGTATACACTTGAACAAGAGCCCACTGTGTTCCAGTGTATTTTAATGTACTACTCCACCCCTCTGCATCTTTCGAGTAAAAACAAAATTCAAATAAAGTGCTACTGCGTATTTGTATATAATGTTATTACATGTGGTATGTTATTTTTCTTCAGGGATATATGTTTTCTTGAGATCTTTGCCTAAATACTTTGCTTAAAAATCTGCTGTATTTTGTTTTTGCTCATTTCACTCATTTTTACGGACACTGTGTTTTTCGTATTTCGATAGTAATTCATAAGGGTTCTCATATGTCGAAGCGCAAGTGTTCTCATGGCGCTAAAAACGTCGAAGCACTCCCGCGGGGGGAAGTACGTAGGAGCTCTATATAAAGAAACTCATGATTATGATTTTGATTTGCTGCTGTGCACCTTGAAACAGGAGGGCGAAGGTGCATAGGCAATGGTGTGTTGATACCCTTTACTGGATAAATGTGAGATGGCTTCTGCGGCTCCCTCAGTTAAGATATTTTGCATCCCTTCAAATTTCTTACCCCTATTTTACCGTCTTTTAAATATCAACAGATAAGTAAGACACATCAAGTCTTGAACATTATATAAGTGATAAATTAAAGCTGCTTTTTATAGATCAACACTTTCACACTACGTGTATCGGTTCCTTTATAGAAACACTCAATAAAAAAAGTTTATTTTCTTTGTGCCGACCCTGGCCCCGCCGCAGGTGGTCTAGTGGCTAAGGTACTCGGCTGCTGACCCGCAGGTCGCGGGTTCTAATCCCGGCTGCGGCGGCTGCATTTCCGATGGAGGCGGAAATGTCGAGGCCCGTGTGCTCAGATTTGGGTGCACGTTAAAGAACCCCAGGTGGTCAAAATTTCCGGAGCCCTCCACTACGGCGTCTCTCATAATCATATGGTGGTTTTGGGACGTTAAACCCCACAAATCAAATAATTTGTGCCGACCCTGTTTCATTTCACTGAGATACCAGTCAGCTTAACTTTTGCCTCTTCAGAAAACAGGAACGACAGTTTTTTAAAAATTGTCCCGTATTTGCATGTTACACTGCAAATGTCGTCGAAAGACGATTGTTTTGCGTCTAGAGAGTGAACAAAACGTTTATTTCTTGTTCTGCGCGAGAAAATCGATGAATGGTATTCTCTAGGCGCTGCGTAAGAGTGCCTTGAGCGTGCAGCGGAGGCGAACGAGCACATCAGTGCACGTCACACGTGAGACATGATCGCTATCGGGCAGTAATCTTGGAAAACGAAACGCGCGCGCCCTTCCCGTCCGTCTCGAAGGTGATCAGGCGTAGAACACAAGGCGACGGGTAAGTGCCACTACCGTGTCGTCTTAGCAAAGCGTTGGAAACACTTGCCTTTTCGTGCAAGCGTTTCATGATCAGCGCATTGTTATAAACTCTATGACCCTTAGAATTACGTATGCCTTCTCAAGTTAGAGACGCACATACAAAATATTTACGTGTTGTTATGGTGTCTCAGATATGCACAATTATTGCTGTTTAATGAACAATCGCACAAGTATGAACGCTGAATCTTGAGCAATATTGGTAGGCACTGCGGATGGGGTCAGCTCTTTGGGGTATTATCTGGTGCCGTTTAGAGTACCGTTAAGGGTGGACAAACAGACAAATGAACAGACAGACAGTCAGATAGACACACAGAGCGACCAAAATGTTTGCGTCAAAGGTCCCCAAAAATGACTATCGTCTTTAAAACAAAATTTTATAGCCACATTGGCCTAGCGGCCAGCGGAAATGAAAAAAAGGCAAGAGCGCATTGCGCATGCATGCGAGGTGGCAAAGGAGGGCTCCCACGGCAATCTTCTTCCTCAATCTTTTGTCCTTTACCTCTATTTGGAAACCTCAGCAGTGACATCAGGAAAAAAATTTTCTGTTCATGATTTCTTTCTAGTACGATTCCCATTAACCGCCAGTGGTAAAAGCGGCTCGGCCACTGCCGGGAACGAATACATGGGAGGTATAGCGAATTTACACCCTGTGGTAGTTTTGTCAGAATTATCTAAAGCATGTTTTTAATTGCTTGGCGCAATGAATGAAGCTTGCAGGAGACTTGTCACACTTACTCGACAAACCCGGATTGCATGCGATTTATGCAGACTCAAACTATAAATGTCTGCCAATGTTTTGTAGTATATTTTGTGATCATTCTCCTAAATAAAAAAATAAGATATTGTGGGAAGTACTGCGTACATCGTACAGCCCAAATATATTTTAATTGCCCTGCAATTATTTCCTGGAAGCGTTACGGGCGAAATTACCTGAAAGTTCACAGAATATACCAGTTCAATTTACGACCCTCAAAGAAGTTCTTAAGGCAGTCTAGAAAATATCTTGTTTGCGAAAAGTATCGCCACAGCTACCAAATATCGGACAGTGCTTCGTTTATGCTCCAGGCATAATTGGCTGAAACGGACCGGATCGGGCCGGGCCCAAACCTTTCAGGCCCAGGCGGGGCGCGGGTCATATTTAAAAACAGCCGGACGGGCTGGTGCGGGCCGGAGCATGAAGTTTTCGGGCTGGGCCAGGCTCGGGCAGACAGTTCGCTAAACAATTTTACTGCTCAGGACCCTAAGCAAACAATACAAAGGTGCACCCTCAACATGTAGAATATTCGAAGACAAGGCTTATTGACTACGCATCTCAAAATGCTAATAAATCAATACTATAAATATTATACTGAAGTCAATATAGACACATACGAATTACCATAGGCAAAAATTCCGCATTATAATGCTTACATTGACATACCAAGGAACGGGACAAGACTTAATTGCTTTGAAAAGCAAGTATATTTTATACAATTCAAACATTTATTTGTCGTTTCAACGTAGAACTAATTGGAGACCTGCATGAGAAGCCTTGCACATGACATGCCTGTCAGATCAGTATCTTGCCGGTGAGGCATTCCTGATGAACGTGTGACGTATGCTCTCGTAGTACCGTTTGTGCCGGTCTCGTAAGGATGTGTAGTCTAGGATGGGCACAGGACTCGGCTCTCGTCTTGGTGGTCAGATGAGGCTTTCTTGTGTTTTAGATTCAGAACATAGGGTAACCTTCTGCTCCTTCCAGCGCCACAGACGACGTGTAAATGGCCGGTGTACCACCATCTGTCAGAGGGCCCCGGTGACGCTGGTGGAGGTCGTCAAGATTGGATGCTGCTGCTACCATCGCTTTGATTGCGGCGGGCGACCAATGGAAGGCCCGTGCCGAGGCGTAACCTTTGGGTCGCGCCATTTCGCCTGCGTGGCCTCTACGACCATACTTGCTGCCAGTTATCCGGAGAAAGACGGGACCCTAGACTAGGTTGCCTTGGCTGCTAGCGTGGAAGACGCACTGTGCATGAGGCCCACAACCGAGATGGCATAGTCGTGCCAGCTTCTTCAAACCTGTGGCGACAAGAAATGTATCGGTTTGGAGCTTTGAACGAGATACTGATTTTCTGACATATTGCGATATACCAGCGGCATACACACAATAACTATGGGCCATCGAATGTACAACGCCCTCGTCATACCCATGTTAAGAAGAAGGCCTAGAATATGTGCAACAGCTGCTGCTGCTCAATAACACCACCTTAGATAAAAATGATGAAGTACAATGCTGAGTATTAAGCGTGCCCTTGTAGTTTGTTCTGTGAACCAAGCGACTGCATCACTCAGGCCATGAACTTGTAAAACCTTACCGCGTCAATTTACGAAAATGTCGAACTATCAATTTAAAAAATACTTACTAGACTATATAGCGACAAAGCAAGGCAAGGGAACGATGCATATGCCAGGAGGTTTCTGACCCTTCAAGTGCCCACACTAAGCCGTTGGAGCACTTCATTTCATTTCGTTTCATTTCATTTTATTACCTTAAAGGTCCCCAGGGGGACATTACATAAGGGGTGGGGTTACAAAAAACGTACAAAAAGCCATGAATTAGCTTGAAAAATGACTTGTGAGGCTATGCATAAATGTTGATGGACAGGTGTTTGCTGCAATATGGTGGGGGAGGTCATTCCAGTCTTTTGCTGCACGAAGAAAAAATGAGGCAGCAAAAGTAACGGTGCGGGAACGTTGACGGGCAACTTGAAAGACATGGCCAATGTGATATGACCTGCGAAATGGGGGGGGGGGAAATATAAGGTTCGATTGCAAGTGGACTGTGAAAAAGTTAATGAAACAAGCAAAGGGTGGCAATGCGGCGGCGGGAAGATAGAGGGGACAGGCCAATTTCTTCTTTTAAAGATGACACGCTAATGTATAGGCATATGAGGAATGAATGAATCTAGTAGCACGGTTTTGAAGTGATTCGAGTGCAGTAATGAGATACGCGTGTTGTGGGCTCCAAATTGACGATGCATATTCAAGCTTGCTTCTTACGAGGGACTGATATGCTAATAATTTTACATGGCGGGGTGCGTTGCGCAGATGACGTTTTAGGAAGCCGAGAGTACGATTTGCAGCTGCGATGATAGTCTGGATGTGCTCAGCCCAAGTTAGGTCGCTGCACAAAGTTAGGCCAAGGTATTTGTAGGATTGCACAAGTTGAACAGGAGTGTTAGAGATTACGTAGGAAGTGGTGAGCGGATTATGTCGATGCTGAAACGACACAAGTGTACATTTGTTAGGATTAAGTTCCCTTTGCCACCGTTCACACCAACGCTGCACTTGGTTAATGTCACTTTGGAGGCTAATTTGATCAGATACATTCGTTACTGTGCGGTACAAAACGCACTCATCAGCAAACATGCGTATGTTAAAAGTTGAAGTTCGTTGGTAGGTCGTTAATATATATTAGAAACAACAAGGGGCCAAGGACGGAACCCTGAGGGACACCTGATGTAACTGGAATAAAGCTGGAGAGCTGATCATTTACAAGGACAGATTGGGAACGGTTATGTAGAATTCTTGGATCCAGATTAAGACTGCGGGGTGTAAGTTTAAGTGGGAAAGTTTCAGTAACAGGCGTTTATGAGGTACCTTATCAAATGCTTTGGTGAAATCTAGAAATATGGCGTCGGTTTGAAGGTTATTATCGAGATTGGAATGAAGGTCATGAACAAAAAGTGCTAGTTTAGTTTCGCATGAAAACCCTTTTTGGAAGCCATGTTGTGCAGGATGGAAAAAATTAACCTTGTCAAGAAAACTGATAATGTGAGTGAATATGACGTGTTCCATGATTTTGCAAGGCACTGAAGTTAATGAGATGGGACGATAATTTAGAGGCGAGTTTTCGTTACCAGCTTTGAAGACTGGAATGACCTTCCCTTTTTTCCAATCGTTGGGCAGTTGGCCTGTGGCAAGTGACTGCGAAAACAATAAACATAAATATTCGGCACAGACATCTACAGTGTTTTAAGGAACTTGGAGTTAATATTGTCAACACCCATGGAGGACGACAGCTTTAGGTTGTTAATTATAGATATTATACCAGACACGGAAAATGTGATGGGTGGCATCAAGAGTTCGATAGTGGAAGTCGGCATGTAAAATGAAAGGTCTGTTTCTTTTGTGAACACTGATCCAAATGCGCTAATAAAGATGTTTGCGCAATCAACGTCACTTACAGGTCTGCCGGCATCGTCGGTGAAGTTAGTAGACTGCGTGGAGTGAGGGTTGATTATTTCAAAAAACTTGCGTGGATCACTTTTTAGAATGGTCGGCAAGTTATAGTTATAGAAAGAGTGTTTTGCTTCGCATATCTTTCCTAGGTAGTCATGTTCGGCTACATAGTATTTTTCCCATGCGCATTGGCTTCCCTTCTGTTTGGCTGAACGAAAGAGGTGTTTCTTTTTGTTTTCTAGGCGTTTTAATGTTTTGGTGAACCAGGGCTTTTGAGTGTTGGTCTGGAAATTGAATGTGGGTATATGTTTGCTTACAAGATAATCCACTTTGTCCACAAATAATTTCCAGCTATCTTGCACTGATCTATTTTAGAAAAATGATTCGAAAGATGGAAAGAAAGAGCGGAGTTCATCAATGATAGCTGTGTAATTTCTTTTGTCATAAAGACGTATAGTTTTTTTACTTTTTTGACGAGACACCGGTTTGAACGTAAACTCAGCATGAATTACCTTGTGATCGCTAATTTCTGGAAGATATGAAATGGACGAAAGGCTGTCAGGGTGATCTGTTAGTATTAAGTCAAGGGTATTGGCGCACGTTTGAGTTACGCGAGTTGGTTCAGTTACAAGTTGGGTTAAGTTAAAGTTAAGGCACACGTCAAGAAAGTCGTGCGCTTCGGGTTCTCCTCACGTCAAAGTAATTTGGTTTACCCAGTCAATGAGAGGATGATTGAAATCCCCCCAAAAAAGAATGCGGGCGTTAGGGTATGCAGTAGTTAAATCATTTAACGTGTCGTTAAGTTTATTAGCAAAGTCGGGAGGGCTCTGGGGAGGTCTATAACAGGCACCAATCAAAACAGTTTCAGGAGTGGCTTGGCAAAGAAGCCATATAATTTCGAGGTCAGTCTGAATGTTAAGCGCATTACAAGAAATATCTTTGCTGATTGCAATAGCCACGCCCCCGCCTCGCCTGTCTATACGATCCTTGCGAAACACTGTAAAATTTGGAAGGTATGTAAGAACTTCATGGTCGCTAATGTCACTGTATAGCCATGTTTCTGATAAAACTAGTATGTGGCTGCTCGACGAGGAAACAAGATTAGAAATGACGTCTCGCTTGGAAGAAAACTGCGTATATTAGTAAAAGTAACTGATAGCGAAAGTAGTGGGCGTGGGGTGGATCTGGGGCCATGACGCGCGTTTGGATTGCGAGGAACTAGCTATAGTAATTCTTTAACGGTTTGTGACGATTCCTCAAATATGTAGCGTTTCTTGCCCATGCGTAGTGTTTTGAAGGTCAACATAAATGGACATGACTGGGACCTAGCGAAAGCGATAAGATGCCTGCGAGCAATTCGAACTGTTGCGGAAAAGTCTTCGCCAACGCTATAACCGGTGTTTCTAAGTTTGCGGCCGTTTGAAAGAATCATTGTCCTTTGTTTTAAAAGTATTGAATTTTACAATTATCTGCCTTTCTTTGCCCACAGCGTGACGGCCAAGACGATGTGCTCTGTCTATATCTTTTGATTCAATATTCAGTTCCATGTGATTAGCACAAAGAGCTATGGCTAATGTTTCCGGTTCAGTGAAATGTTCGGAAGGGTTAGTGTCGGGAATGCCATAGAATATTAAGTTGTTTCTGCGGGAGCTATCTTCAGAGTCGTCCACTCGGGCTGATAAGCTGTCTATCTGGTGGGACATCTGAAGTGTGGTAGCCTTTACGCTGTCCATTTCAACTTTAGGAGATGAAAGGGACTTGAAGTGATTCTCAAGATCTGTTATTCGTTTCCCTAAGTCTGTTATTACTCTATCAGTTGATTGCAACTGATTCTTCCACTCTTTTAGTTCGGTGAGAACGGTGAATTGACCAGCGGATAATTTTTTTAATTCGGTGGCAACTTCTTGAATGGTACTAGGGCCAGGGTTTGTTTCAACATCACCGGCTTGCAGCAACAAGGAATAAATGACACTCGCGCATTCAGCGGCAATGGCAATGCAACACTGTGGGCTCGGTGACTGTACCAAAAAGTAATTACTAGATTTTTTAGCGAATAGACTGTGTGAATTACTGACCTGCATGGCAAAGGCAAACGGATTAGTGAACTGCGCTGCTGCACAGTCACCGAGCCCACAGAGCGCAGGCGGACACTTCAACAGCCAAAGGGAAGGGAATTAATATACAGAAACACTGAACCACCCTCATTGAAAACACAAAGAATTAAAAAGCGCTACAAATCAGAGCACCCGTGCAATAAACTGCAAGATAACGCTTACTTCACCAAACAGAACATACTTGCGCTGCGGGGTCTTTTCTGCAGAGCCCTTCATTTTTCTCTGACAATATAAATATGCACTAGCTTGTGGTCATTCCTGCAGCTTCCGACATGCGCTTCTTTGAAGAATTTGGATTGACAAGTTTTAACTATTCATTACAGTATTACCTGGCACTCCTAAAGAGAATGCATTATCATTATTTTCAATAGCTTTATTTATTCATAATTATAGCCGGTAGCTAGGAATCGCTAGCCCAAGACAGTGCTGTGGCATTGAAACGGCGTTCGGGTCTATTCATGAAGTGCCACTTACCCTGGTCTATTTGTCCTCCACGTCACCCTGAGAAGGTAAAGTACAAATACATAAGCAAAATCTAAGTAACGTCGCATACTCTAAAGTGCAGCTACATACAAGTGGAATACGTGGTGCACCGTAGGACGGTCACAGTACCATATGCAGGTTTGTACCAGAGGACGAGCTTACAAGAGCATAATAAAGAACAATAGAACTTGAGGAGTCTTCTACGTGTGCATGAGCGTTGACGCAGAATTCGAGGCGGTGACTCCATGGGCTTGTCTGAGCGAGGTGAAACCTGCGTGTAGCTCAAGAAAAGACGAATAGACAAAGAACTGGTAGAGGACAGATTTAGAAGAGATGGTGGTCACATGGCCCACTGCCCAATAATTTGTCGCACTTGCTGGGCAAACTATGCAGTCAGAAATACATTAGCAACGTTGTTCTTCATTACCCTCATTGTTCTTCTCATCTCAACATTCAAAAATGGTGGCGTAACATTGGAAGTTGGGATCCATTTTATGACTCATGCGATTTCCTCTTTCCATTTTGTTATATGCTTTTACATTAATTCATCGGCAACTGACTCGAAGTGATCTTGCATTATCTTGCTTGTTCTCCCCAACCTTTTCCTAGCACGTTTTGTACTTTAGAACAACAAAAAATAAGGATTTTTAATTCACCCATTTGAATCTAAATGCCTTGCGATCAATTAAAATTATTCATTGGCACTTTATTCGCAAGATTGAAGCAAAGATTTTTTTACCAAAATGTGCAGAGTATTGGCTTCATGGTGCAGCACCACGAAAATCGACCCAACCTTCCGGGTCTTCGGTGCAGAAAAAATCGGAAATTTAAAACATATAGCGCAGGGATGTCGAGCGACCCTATGAAAGCAATGCTTGGACGCTGCGAGCTTACATCTGCGTACTTACTTGGTATGCCGACGCTTGGAGACGTGGTCGTTGTCCAAATTCAATTATCCAAGAAACATGCTCCTATGTGTATTTCCGCCCACACTCGAAGGAGAACCTAAATTCTCCTTGATTTCACAAGCATTCATCCAACAAGCGCGTTTTTACTCTTTCACTCTTTCTTAACGGAGCTGTGGCCGGCACGCTTGTATACTCGCCTCTCACGCACAGGGAAAGGAGGCAGTTTCAATTCACTCCTCGACCAATGTGCAAGCTTTGAGCACGTTTTAAAGACGATAGCCTTTCTTGGGGACCTTCGACGCAAAAATTTTCGTCTGTCTGTCTGTCTGTCTGTCTGTCTGTCTGTCTGTCTGTACAATTGTCTGTTTATCCACTTTTAACGGCATTGGGTACTTCAAACGGCTGACCCCATCCGCAGCGTCCACAAATGTTGCTCGAGATTCAGCGTTCATACTGGCACAATATTTGCAATATTAACTGTGGTGGCACCTACCCGTCGCCTTGCGTTCTACACCTTATCAACTCTGAGACGGACACGCACACCCGTCTCAAACCCACGCATTTTGTTTCCAAAAAAACTGCCAGGTGGCCTTCATGTCTCACGATTGACGTGACTTGATGCGTTCGATCGCCTCCGCTGCATGCTTGACGCTGTGCCTCCAGAATACATTTAACTGATTTTCTTTCACAGAACATCATTCTTGCACAGAACATAAAATAAATGTGCTGTTCATTCTCTACACACGCAAGACTATCGTCTTTCGATGACATTTGTAGATTATTATGCAGATACGGGGCCAATTTTTCAACTTTGTGTTAATTGTTCGAGCTGAATAGAACGTGTACCGCAGAATTATTCAAAATACACTATGGCACCCCCAAACGCTTCTTTAGGGTGGACGAGCACAGCTCGTCCTTTCCGAAAAAACCACCAACATTTGCAGACAACGCGACTACGTAAACGTGTGACGATGTGTACGGCGCGATGCGTATGTTACGGCAGTTGGCTTGACCGCACGCCTGCACACTGCAAGGCCCGAAGGCGTGACATCGTAGCGTGTGTGCGGTGTTACTTCACGTACACACAGGTCATTTCATGGTGCCAATAAGAACACCAATAATACTTCGGGTTTAACGTAGGAAAACCACCATATGATTATGAGAGACGCCGTAGTGTAAGGCTCCGAAATTTTCACCACCTAGGAATCTTCGACGTGCACCTCGGTTTTGAGGTCACGAATAAACACAAACCTATTATTATCAAAAATATTCAAAACTCTCCAGTGTGAAGACCATCGCCAGCCGCGGGAATCAGCTTTTGATGGAGTCGAAATGAAATACGCATGTCACTGTGCGATGTCAGTGCACTAAAGAATACCAGTTCAAGATTACCGGAGCCTTACGGCGTCTCTCATACTTATATGGTAGTTTGGGATGTAATACCTGGATATTAATATTCATGTTGAATGTAATATACCGTTCTGCACCTGACCCTTATCAAACTTTACTGAGCTATATGTAACATTCCAAGACTTCCATGAGATATGAATAGGAACACTTCCTCACAAACTTCGGCAAGCTTTGTTTGTTTAAGCTATATGGAACCTGGCCCGATGTAATCTAACTATCGGTCATTGGGGTCCCGTTGTGACCACGATAAGACGTTAACATTACCGAACAGAATTAGACCACACACATACATTCACTATGCTATGTATTCGTTTCAGTACATCATCGACCGTAAGTGGCTTCACGAAATACGTTATGAGTTTCTATCGTTAGCACTAAGATCCATGCCCCATCTTCATTTTGAAGTCTCGGGTGTCCAGTTACTGTATAATGCCAAGATTGCGAGTTCCAGATCCTGCATACTCGAGAGGTAGAATGTTCCAGCTCCGACACTTCATACGCCATGGCTAAGAGTTGTCATTTTCCCACGTAGCTTTGTGGATCCCTGTGTCAATATACAGGTGTTCAACATGGCAAGCGCAAACAATTTAAAGTGCTTAACCGCAACTGAATGAAACCAATTACATAATATTTACCGTCAACTCTCGCTTAGTAAAATACTTTTATATCACTTTTAATCATTCAATAAATAGGATAATAAGCATGCTAACTCTATAATATTCGCTTCTGAGTGAAGTACGTCTGCTCAAATTTTAGAAGGACCCGGGACACGAGCGATTCACTTCTTCTGTGACAGTCGGCTGCGTGACAATATTTCACGCCTTTTGAACAAAGTGCACGAGAAATAAAATAAAACCAACTGACGGCGCTCAGTACATGCCCGTACTTCGACCGAAATAGTCTTGAGTGTCGATCTTGCCAAAATGACTGGCCGTGGCTTAAGGCATCAGTTTTCAAAGCGCGTCAGCATTTTTGGCGACAAACGTCAAGCGGGCGCCGTCGTCACTGCTAAGTATAGATTCGCGGCACGCGCGTGGTCTTTTCGTTCGCGGCACTGTTCAGAGCACTGAAATGTGGAAGCTCAGTTAGGGGTTTTTATGTCATACATTGTTGCTTATCACTAAAACCCTCTAAATTATTAAAGGCCCCTAATTGCCTTTAGAATGCTTCCTGCAACGTAACAAATCGTCCATGTCTCTAAAGTGAATATCAGAAATGCACCACTATGAATTAGATTTCAATTACTAATTAAACGCAATCTTTGCAAACCGGGCGTAGCAGACACTAGTTCCGGAAAGCTGTAAGAATAGTGCAGCTGATCAGTTCCCACCTTGTTCTGGTCATACTGAGTGACGCCAAGGTTTACGAAATAATACCAAGTCAGGCAAAGTTCTAATCAGTTTTAGTGCAGCTGTATATCGCAGTTTCGTCCACATGATGACCAGGACAAACCTAAACGCGTTACGTCCAACAGTCTCGCTTAGCAGAGCAATGCGATTCCCGCCAAGCTGCTTCCTCACCGGCAATGCAGACCGTCTTCCGTGTCCATCACTCCGTCTAGCAGGACCGCCACGCGCTGGCTTTATACAGAACGAAAGAGTGCATGCACAGTTTGCAGCCACGTCCTGCCTGGAAAAATCGAGCAGTTGCGCGCTGTGTGCTGGCAGATAGGCTGGTATTGGGCCAGTGCATGCTTCTGGGCAACCGGTTGGTTGCGACCGCGCAGAGATGTCATCGCAAGCGCGAAAATGTTGTTAAAATACACTGCTTTGTTTTCTTTCAAATACTCTATCTTGCCCCAGGTGACAGCAAACGGTATATCATTGTGTTCATTCAGTCGCGGTTGACCGTTTCATAAAAAATATCCTTAGTTCTCAATACTTTAAATCCCCGAAGTCGTAACGTAACAGAGGGAGCACCAATTTGCTGTGCAAAAAGCTTAAAATTGCTTACTCAATTATTAGGGCGAGATTGTGCAGAAAAAATACAATGCAACTACAGAATATTTTCTATGAGATGCGAGGCCCATGATTGAGTCAAGAGATAGAGAATTCGTAGAGTCAATACTCTAACCATCAGCTGACGTGGCCACGGCCAGGAAGACGTTGCCTGGCTGATGCTGCCTAGTCGACTGGCGCAAGGACGTGCGGTGGCGACAGCTGCTGTAGAAGTGGCGACAAAGGTGTGTGTGCGGTACCCCTGACGGTGTTGCCTGGCTGGTGTCCGAGGCACGAGTCATTTGTTGAGACAGCCGACTTAGATCGCGGCCACGAAATTTCCTGGTTCTCCAGGAACGCAAGGCATACCCCGTTCTCGCTCCTTCAGCAGCCTTACAGTACCTCTCATTGATGCTAGCTTGTGTTGCCTGGTCGATTCTACCTGGCTTCTGGGGACCACTGTTCTGGCAATCCCACTATTCTTGGTCACGGGATTCGAGTGCGTCGGCCAATTGCAGCTCACTGCGAGGTCACCGCTTATTGCACTAACAGCACATCACGTGGCACAATCGCTAAATAATGGGTTGGTATCTTTCCTCAAAATTATTACACATACCCACACTCTAGGGGATTGAGCAAGACTGCATGTCGCAACCTTCAATGATAACTTCAGGAATACGTATTAATAAACAAGAAATATGGGACATCACTATTTTCGACGTCGTCCTCTCTTCATTTTGTTACGACGGTACGGTGCATGTGTTTGCACATGCTTTTCTTCACTCTACTCGCCATGGTGGTCAACTGCAAGGTTACGCTGTTCGACTGCTAACCCGAATTAGGGGGATCAAGTCCTGGCTGCAGATGCCGCATTTTCCACGTATATGTGAAAGGGGCTGAGCACCATGTTGTTAGAATTGGGTGGACGTTTAAGAACCCCAGGTGGTCAAAATTTCCAGCACTGTCGAGTACGGCATCTCTCAAAATCTTCGTGGTTTTAAGGCGCTAAAGCCCAGCAGGTATTATAATTGCTTTTCACCACTGACCACACTGTCTTTAGTTGTCCGTTTCCAAATTTTGCGGTAATTCAATACTTGTCATGCCGTCCTTACGGTGGCATAAGGACCTTGCCTATATATTCGTGTATTTAAACAGTTTTTAAATGGCCAAACCTTAGGATTTTTTATTCAACCTAATCATCACGACGGATTCACCGACGCTGTTATATGCTGCTTCATCGATGTAGAAATTGAGATAACTTGTACAGTTGCGTGCAGAGATACAGTCCACTAACGTTATCGACGTAATGCTCACAAAGTTAACTTTCCACTGGTGTTATGTCACGAAACCTTTCATTCTAGCAGTGGTGACGATGACAGACGTGGCTTGCCTGAATCATGGTGTATTTATACTTTTGTCAAGTTGGTGAAAATTTGTTTGTTGTTTTCCAAGTAGCACTCGCTTGTATGTTTGGCTATAGGGATTGTTTAAGTTGGAGGGGGGGGGGGGTTCCAGTGCCCCTTTCGCACCACCTTGCGGAGCCTCATGCTCACTGGCCTTCTCATTGCTACCAATTCGTATCCAATGCATTTCTTTTTTTTCGATGTTAACTTGTCAATGTCAACTATGAAAGCTACTTTTCATAATGGCTTTTCAAGAAAGTAATGTATGCTTGGCCTGTAACGAATTACTTCGAGTTATCGGGATCGTGAAGTGCATGGAGTGTAATCATTGTTACGATAAAGGTAAATGCTACCACTGGACTGAGGCGATGTTGAAGCGAAAGAGAGATTCGTTAAAAGAATCTTCGAAGTGCCTATTTGCAGCACAGAAAGACTACCCAGAAGCAGCGCTAATAAAATCAAGCCACGAGCTTAACGTGAAAATATCTCTTGCCAGCATTACCACAAAGCTCGAGTGTCGGGGCCCCTTCTTGAGAAGGTTGAGAACATTTATTCTTCCTTTGTTATGATGACATCTAACGCCAGAATTGTCACAGCTATAATGTGGCGAGACCTTAAGCAACTCGAGGATTAGGACAAATTTAAGGAAAAGGGAGTACCGCACGTTTTGCTCAGCTTTGTGCTACTGTTGACAAGCTAAGAAGGTGAACCTTGACTTCAGAGAATACCTATCACAAAGAAAAAATGGAACTAATAAGTAGGGTTATCGAACTTGACAAGCTAATAAAACTACTGGAACTACAATTAGTCGTATTGGAGCAGTGCATAGGCTTCCTTCGAAGAATGGCAAAGGTGCGAGTTTTATATTGCGTCTCCTGGATCAGCCAAACGTGGTAACTGAATTTTGAAAAGAAAGAGACCCACGCAGAAAAGTTCTCTGTTCATGACGAGAACTTGTCGTAGGCAACCAGGAAACTTCTTTTTGCAACGAAGAAGTGGACGGAACAAAAAATAGTTTTGAGTATACGCCTGGCATAGAAACGGCCAAGTTTTCCTTAGTGAAATATTTGGGTGATGTCCTCAATTTATACAACAGGTTGACGACCTCACAGCTTCAGTGTAGTTACACTGTCCGTGGTAAGTGCTCGCCTACATTTTTGTTCATTTTCCACTGTCGTGGATTTTTTCTCTACTTCCATGGATGATTATAATCTTCTAAGGTTATGATTTTCTCTATGTTGCCTCGAACATTTCCGCACTTGAATATGCAGTCAAGACATTACAAATCTACGAGTTTTGTGTTTCACTCAATTAACTAACTACTTGTCTTACCGCTACGATGCTTACAGAAGCACAGTTTTTTCACTAAGCTGTTTGTCATCCAAAGAGATACATCGGTGACAAGCGGGAAGTCATCAGTTATCGTGTTATATTAGTGACGTGTGTTTGCTGGATGCTACTCGAGCACATTATAGCAAAGTCCATATACACCTATTTTCGGAAAAACATCTTTCCGAACCTGCGTGAACCCCGGCAACGCTTTTCTACCCTCACAAAGCTAATGGAAACGGTCAACGATTTTTCATGCGCTTTGAAATACAAAAAGACACATCTTTGCCGAAAAGACGAAGCAATGAACGCAATAGCAAAAAATTGGAAAGTCATGCGCAAAATAGCAAGCAGATCGAAACCTGCTCCCCGTTTTTCACGCACAAATGACGCACGAAACGTACTCGCAAATACAGATGAACACGTATAAGCGTTTCAGTTGCTACTTCGCTGTGTCTGAAAAGCGTGCCCTGTTCGCAAACGGAGGCTGTGCAACATTGAAGTGACCTTTGTGCACCCCGTATCCACACCAGTAATGTTCTAGTGAAAACCTAATGCCAGCCAGGAAGTATAATCCTCGCAACCGGGAGATAAGGGCGCACGAGAGATCCTCCACTCCCCGCCTCTCCGTGGGCCAAAGTACGTGTGAGAGATAAGAACCACCGCGTGTTCATTGCGCCATCTTGCTTATAATGCTGAGAACACGATAGTCTCCCCCTGCCCCCCTGGTGTACGCGCCAACAGTGGTAAGTGGTAGACATAAATAGCATGCCGTTTGAACGGTGAAGGAGGTACCCCTCAGTGGCTCAGTTGTTAACGCCTCGCTTTCACGGCGTGAAGGTCCCACGTTCAGTTTCGCGCGCCGGAGTCTTTTCTTTCGTAATTTTTCTTTTCTTTCCAGCGTTTTCATATATATATATATATATATATATATATATATATATATATATATATATATATATTATATATATATATATATATATATATATATATATATAGACACCTATACATAAACGGTGCATGACATTGACGCTCACGGCGGTAGCGAAATCCAGCCGACAGTGTCCATATAATTGCTATCGCAATAAGAGAACTCGATGAGGTTTAATTAAACTTTTCCAAGCCTTCGACCAAGTATTTCACTCTCTTTAGACGAGGATATTCGCACAAGTGGGAATATATCACAATTTAGTAGAAAAGGTCCAAGCACATATATCCGTGTAAACGCAGTCGTCATCATCATGACCAGCCTGAGTGCGCCCTCTGCAGGACAAATGCTTCTCCCATGTTCCCTTAGTCCACTCCAACGTGGTGTGAATATGAATGGCTTAAAATGGCGTACATCCAAAAAAACCACTTCAGGTATTAGCGAAGGCATCACTATGCCGTTCTATGCAGATGACTGTCCAATCTACTGCGAGATCAATGACCTGAGGGATAAAAAAAAGACATCAGGTCTGCACGGAAGTCACAGTACAGTCACAGCAAAAGCTAGAAGAGCGGCCGTTCAGGGCATTTATCAAAACGCTCATCGGTAACTA
Organism: Rhipicephalus annulatus; assembly: GCA_013436015.1. NCBI lineage: Eukaryota > Metazoa > Arthropoda > Arachnida > Ixodida > Ixodidae > Rhipicephalus > Rhipicephalus annulatus. The sequence goes on along the minus strand of WOVY01015983.1, from coordinate 141,914 downwards.
TTGCAAGGACACTAGCTTGATGCTCACTGGGGCATTAATAATAAAATTTTCAGTATTACACCGGCATTAGCTATGCTATTTTTCGTCATTCTTCTGAGAATCATTGTATCCGCTTGACACTTGCAAAGAATTCCGGGCCAATTGTTCATGCAGTGGCTAAAGACGATGAGGCATAATGGCTAAAGTGGGTATGTGCCACAGTTAATAAGTGAAGAAGAAAAAGCTTTTGTAATGGGTTGGAGAATTGCACGGCTACTAGTTACGCTATTGGCATTGTGCGACAACAGGCTGTTCTTTCGCTGTTTTAAAACGTTTTATAAGTTGTATTAACACTATTGCTTTCCCGACATCAAGCCTGCCTAAGGCAAGTTTGCAAGCTAACCACAAGCAAAGGCATAGCTCAGTGGTAGAATACTGGGCTTGCACCAAGCGGACCCGTATTTTGTGCCCCACTGTGTCTTTGGTGGTTCTTTTTTTGCTTACTAGTTTCGTGCGATGTGGTTACGGACACCGTCGGTGTTGGCGGACAACTTCGCCTCATCTGAGTTCTAATCTCATAACAGCTTTCGCTGTAAAAGTGCTTAGCAAGATCTGTTTGAGGTAGAGGGCGAGTCGGTGGTTTTGAATTGGGAAGAAACGTGCACACCACAAAATCTATCTTAAAGGCGGACACTGAAGCAGTAGTGCCGCCTGGCTGCGATATAAGCGTAGTGTCAGATGTCTTCAGGGTATGAAAGGAAATAATACATGAAGAGGATCATAAATATTTCGTTAAATCTGAAATTCTCTCGAAAATTGATACGCTTAAATACTTATGAGCAACTATTGCTACAAACCTATGCTGGAAAGCGCATATTGCTCAGTTGAACGGAATCATTTTCGTTGGTACCAAGTGAGCTGTAATAACGAAGATTAATTTTTATCCTAATTGTAACCCCCTTGCTTACACGCCTTTTGGCAAAGCAGGGTAGCTCTGAATAAATTGATTAAATCGTTATTGCTGCTAAAAGTAAACATTAGTTTCTGCGTAGAAAGTTGCAGCAGACATCCCTACCTGGCATGCTAGCCGCGTTTCTAACCTATGTTAGGCCAACGTGGCAATATGAAAACATTTCATAGGACTCAAGTAGCTCTCATAAGTGAACTCGAAAAAGCTCAAAGGGGTGTGAGGTTTATACTTTCTAAATATTCATCAACTCACTCCGTCACAATGATGCTGGAACTGCATAAGCTAACACTGTTACTACAACGACACCCATAGTTACAAGCCTAAAATTGCAATGTTTATTTTACAAGCACCAATTTATCATTGATGTTTCCCCGTACGAAACGCCTCATCAAAAACGAACTTTCAGAGACGGTTTCATGTTCATTGCGCTTCAACTAGACTTTCACGCATATGCATTCTCATTCCCACCTCGAGCAGCAAAACAAGCACTGTCGTGACAGTTGTGGAGTGCACCTCTGCAGAAACCTTCAAGCTTCGCACAGTAGCAACTTTACACAACCAGAGTGTTAAGGCTTATGCTAGCTTACTCTTACGCATAGTATAAAATGTTTTTTTTATATTTTTTTCTTTTAGAATGCTTTTGGTTTTTTAACCCACATCATGAACAACTCATGTTGTTGAAGTACCAATCGATTGTTACATCGCACTGATGACCTAACTTAGTTTTTACATTCGCTTCATATTTTGATACTGTGAAGTTGTGAGTATACCTATATTTTGTTGGACATTGTATAGGTGTGGGTTTTGGTTAACTCCCACTTCGATGTTATTGTTGTTGTCGCCTTATAACACAATCTGTGAGCAAAAGTAGTCTGAATAAAAAAAACAATTACTCTCCGTCCACTCCAGAAACCAGGTCACTTGAAGCCCTTCATTTAAGGCCAAGCATACATCCTTCTCTTTGAAATCTATATGAAAAAGTTACTTTCAGAACTAACATTAGGTAGTAAACTTCAAAAATAAACAAATGCATAAGCGGCGGAGTGGCAGCAGTAAAACCAACGAGCATGACACTTACAAATTGTCTGCAAAACGGGCAGTTGCATCAACTAAAGTCACACCAAAACTTGACTACACCCTTCCCAAGCAAAAAAAAAAATACTTTTGATCTTGATCTGTGTGGCGTTGCAGCAAGATCATGGCAGCATCGGTTAATCCGTATACTGATGATTACGCAGAGCCAAGGATGCGTTAAGCTGAGACCCGTGAAAACACTAAACACACACAAAAATTCAAAAAGATGGTTCTACCATCATCACTGCTGCCAGATCAGTTGCGCTTTGCCACAAAACCGAGACATTGACAAAATTATGAGTTAGTGTTAAGTGACGAAGAGTATTTAAAATGTTTGCTAGAGGTGAGTGACCCAAAACTACGACATGATTATTAGAAAATATGATGAAGGAGCTCCTGAAATAAGGACCAATTGAGGTTCCTTATACTGCAGCTAAATCCAAGAAAGGGGGCTCAAGTATTTTTCCTCCATTGAAAATGTGGCATAGATAACATGTTATCTATTTAAGTGTCTGAGGTAACATGCTGACCATAATCGAAAGCTATTTGTACAACCGTACTTTTCGTGTCCGAGCGGGGAATGGTTTGTTGCGAACATTAGTCCAGGACACTGGAGTGCCGCAAGGTGGTGTATTGAGTTGCACACTTATTCCACGCATTATGTTTTATTGTACGTATGTTGACGAGGGGCTGATCGGCTTTAAATGCTGCAATCTCGCAACGTGCGAGCGGCAGCTTTAACCTGGCTTGAATAAAGTTACCAATTGGGCAGCAGAGAATAGGTTCATCCTTAACCCGCTGAAAAATACATGCTTTTCGTTTACGTGAAAGGGACGTCTGCATACCGTTCCAATCATTCATCTGCACGGACAGCGGTTAGCTGTTGAAAGTGATCACAAAATTTTAGGCATAATTTTAGACGTTATTGAAACATTCATACCTAACATGAACAAAAACTCAAATACATGTGCCTGAAGGCTATGAATATACTGAAGGTTTGCCACGGACGAAATGGGGCAATGGTAGAAAAGACCCGATGAATCTTTATAAAAGTCTTATGTGCACGCGCCTAGATTAGAGGGCAATAATCTACCAGCCAGCGACACCAAGAGCTTTGAAAATGCTTGACCCGGTTCTACACTTGGGCATCCGTCTTTCTGCGGATGCTTTTCTCACTAGTCCCGTAGAAAGCATCACAGAATCCAACGAGGTGTCGCTGCAGCTGCGCACAATGTCTCACAGAAGGCAGCACATTATCCAGCGTTTGTTGTTTGCTTGATCAACGCCTTTGGAAAGGTATGCTATGTTTTCCATTGGATGAACATAGTTCTCTATTTTTAGAGCTCCTTTTAAAATTCCTGTGTGTTTTTAGGGGCGATGGCTGCACTATCCCAACTTTTTCAGAAATAACTTGAGGCCTCCGAATCGCGCCTAAAATCGCCGAATGAGCTCGTTTTCGTCGTGACACCTGTCGCACAAGATACGTTGAAGGGGCCCCCAAACACTTTTTCAAGTAACCATGAAATGAAATCACTAGAAAAATTTATTGCCTCATGAATTCAATGCCGCAAATTTTTTAAGAATTCGTGCGGTGCGAGAGGAGTTACAAAGGTTTGTCGCATGCTGCAATTGCACTCTCTCTTCTCTCGTCCTGACTGAAGCGCTGGAAGCTAAGCAGAAAGGGATGGCAGGGGAAAAGAAACTACGTCACCCGCGGCTCGTGACCTTCTGCAGTTTTTTTTGCTTCGAATGCGTTGCTTTTTTAGTGTGATCGCGCACGCACGCGGGGACGAGTAGCGGCCTCCCGCGGCTATCTCTGTAACGAGCCTTTTTTCTCACAGACGATTTTTCGCCCATAGCCAATGGGGCAGACGCTGACGATGGAATTTCTGTGACACGAGCTCTCACACGCTAACGCGTTTTTACTGAGTATGGCAGCAAATTCATTCTGCAGCGCATACATGTTTTTCCCAACATTATAGGGCTCTCACATGCTTCAGTGTGCTCATCAAACACTCTATTACACAATTATTTTTTTTCTTGTTTCCTCAGTGCAGATTGTGGAGGTTCCTCCAAAAAGAATATCTGTGGAACTTCTGTCTCAGATGATGCTGGTTTTCCCGAAAGTAACCGTTCCAAATCTCAGTTGTAATCGCATCCTTAGTCACCCCCTGCTAATATCTTTCCGAATGGCTGTCATAGTTTTGTTTTGTTTTTTCTATTAATGCAGCTAGCGCTTTATTTCTACAGCAAAAGCTGGAGAAGGTGAAAGGTTTATTAGAAATCAAAGCTAATTACTTGACAAAATTTAAGCTAATGTTATTATGTTGATATATATAATAGTATAAAAATGAAATACCTGTTTGCATTTATAGGCTGCAGATGGACTTCTGTTATATGCACTGAAAGAGCATACACTCTCATTCCGATATCACAAACACGGATATAACAAAATATCACCTACAACGACATCAGCGAAGAATAGTTTTGCAATATATAATGTTAAAAAGCTTTAAAATGAATTAATAAATAAAGCTATTTTCAAGTAAGATGACGTTTTTTATTGAGATTTCAGTATTTTTTCACAACATGACAACTGGTTTCTTTACAATGGCTTCCGCGAAAATTATTCCTGTTATTACCACTGCTCTTATTTAGAACTGTTTTCTCCAACACTTAGTGATCTTGAAGGGCTGAGGGGACCAAATTACATACGGTGCTTGGTATGGTCCACAAGACACATTTAATTGCACCAGAAATTATATGGACAGGCTCGACTGGTTTTCACCGTCGTCGCCGCCGCCGGAGCTGCCGTCTTTAACGTATATGTTAATGTACGTATAAGGGGAAAGATGCGTCAGCCTCCTCTTTCTGCGGAGTGCACATCCACTTTCTAGCCCACCGCGGGACGTCTGCGAATGCGGTTATCTCATTAGCGAATAAGGGGGTGGGGGTGATTATGGTTGCCGTGGTATCGCGCCAACAGTCAGCTCACGGCTTGCGCCCTCACAGCAGGCGGTATCTTCTACGGGCTGCGCTCTCAACATGCAAGAATGGTGCCAAAAGTGTACCTGGAGCGGCCTTCTTCTTTTACACCAGCGTTTTCTATTGTTATGCGAGATCGGAGCTAAATTAGTTGACTGCAAGCCTCACTTTGTATATCAACGCTGTCACTAAGCACGAGCCTTCTTGTGGTCATCTACTGTGGCCACGCCATAGAAAACTTCACTGCTTAGCAAGTGGATGTTTACTACAATTCACTTTGGTCCTAAAATTGTGAGCCTTGCTTCGTAAAACATTCGACAATGTTGCTATCGCATTGATTGATTAGCCCTTTTGGCGATACTGTGACTTCTTTCTGTTTCTCATAGCTGCATTTACCTATGTCTAAAAATATATGAATTGGCCAAAAGCATCACATTATTTCATATCTGCTCGTGTAATGGCCGCGACCCAAGCTTGGCAGCCTGAAAATGGGGTCAATAACAAAAATTTAAAACACGAGGAAAAACGATGGAAAATTTCAGCAGATATGAAGTCCAAGCAACTTCGTACGTGTATTCTGACTTAACAATTCCAACTGATTGCTTAAGGATTTGAAGTTGTGGCGACCCACAACGCCATGGGTGTAACATGAGTACCTAATCGAAAAACAAGCTAGCAAACTGAGTGGAAGCTGTATTATTGAATATTACTGCTAAATTTCGTGGTGTGCTTGATTGAATGACTTCACCGTAAAAAGGACAGCAGTCACCATTCAGTGGTTTACGGTAATTGAGTGCAGTAATTGGCTACGGAGCATGCCATACTCATCAGCAAACAAATGTACGAAATGGCCTATTCCTGTGTGAGGGCCACGCATCATCGAGATCACGACAATGAAGTGTGTCCTGTGGGGTTTTTATTTTATCCAGCTTGGTGATGGGTAACGCTCGAACGAGCTGTGCAAAATATGTTGTACTTGAGACTTTTGGCAGAGGCAAAAGGCTTCACCTAATTCATATAGGGGGTGGAGAGAGGGGGGTTCTTTTTTTCTTGCTGTTTCGCTACTGCCATGTGCACATTTGGGAATGTTCTCTCATCCATTGCATGTCCCAGATACCCATCGGGAACCCTTAATTATGCTGTCCTTTTATTATCAGACGTTCGATCACAACGAGACTTTCGTTCGGAAGGCGGCAGTATTTTGTATAGTGACGCTGTGGGCGTAGTTGGCTCTGATTTGATGAAGCCACACTTTGAATGCAAGTTATGTGCCCAGTTGTTCAATGTTTCACTTGTTCAGAGTACAACAAATGTTGAGCACTTCAATCTGACGAACACCTATAACAGCGTAATCCTATGCTTAAAAATAATCATGAGATTTATATTTGGCTGACTATGCTTTATTTGAATATTTGAATAAAGAATCTTGTACCTTGACCGGTATAGTTTGTGTGTATTCATTACAGGTTGAATTGAATTGAATTGAATTGAATTGAATCTTTATTTTCATGTCTGGTACAACATGAAGGATGGCGGGAGTAAAAGCTGCACTAAAACAGCTTGACTAGCTCCCGCTACCTAAAAATAAATGGGTCACAAGCAGTGGCATACAAATGAGAACAAAAGCATAATGTACAGAAATTCCCATGCTATTGGGAATAAAATAATTACATAATCTGAACGTAAACAGGATACAACAGTTCCTACGAATAGAAGAACAAAACATCAGTAGCTTGAAGAGGCTGTGTATACATGTGTTGAAAAATACATAAGAGGTCAAACGGATACAAAAGGGTAGATTTCATCATAATACAATTTATAAGAACAGAGATGCAATATTTTTTGTGGTCATGGTTTCTATATTTACGTCATTGCTGCTTAAATAATTCAACATTCTGGGAATAACACTGCGTACCATTTGGTCACCATACTTTGTGCGTGATCGTGGTATTAACCAGAGGTTATGCTTACGGGTATCATATTTATTTTCCGAAGGTTGCAGGTTGGCTAAGTCAGATAGTACAGTTTTTTGCTTCAGCTCTTTTTTTATAGTCCTACAAATGTTGTAACTGTAAAGATTTTGAAAACTGATTAGTTTATATTTTTGTTGCATGTACATAACTGATTGATATGGTTCTTTCTTAGCAATAATTTTCAGAAATCTAGTTTGAAGTCTAGTAAGCTTCTCAATATTTGTTTGTGTTGTGTCACCCCATACTATAAAGCAATAGTTTACATAGGACATAAATAAGGAATGATAAATAATAAGTATTGTTTTTAATGGAAGTAGATAATTGTTGCGATAAATTATACCAAGTACACGTGCCGTTTTTGTTGCCACCTGCTCTACTTGTGCATCCCATAGCATGTTGTTTGAAAATACGATACCTAATGTTTTGACATTGTCAACTATTTCAATCAGACTGTTATTAAGATAGAGCGGAGAACTTACTTGTACCTGCTTGCCTTTTGCTCGAAATATAACCGCTTTGGTTTTTTCCGCATTTATTAATAGTCCATTGGAACATGCCCACTTATATATCTTCTCTAATATATTATTTCCTTTTTGAATTAACTGGTCAGTATCGTTATGTGCAAAAAATACGCTTGTATCGTCCGCATAAATAACGAATTTTGCTGAAGGGTCTATGTTTACAATATCATTTATATACAAATTAAACAGGAATGGACCTAAAATACTGCCCTGAGGCACTCCAAGAGAATTTGGTTTAGTCACCGAAGAAAAATTGTTTATGCACACGTATTGTTTCCTTTCGCTTAGATATGAGTCGAGCAAGTCTAAAGCAACACCTCGTACACCGTATAAATCCAGCTTACGTAAAAGTAATAGTCTATTCAGAGAGTCGAAGGCCTTACTGAAATCGATAAAGACACCGAGTACTAGTTGTTTACATTCTATGCTATTTAGAATGAACTCTTTCTGATCAAGGAGGGCAAGCTCAGTCGATCTATATTTCCTGAAACCGTATTGTGCGTCACATAACATATTATGTTTGTTAATGAATTCTGCCAGCTGGGAGTGAAGAATTTTTTCTATTATTTTAGAGAATACTGGCAAAATTGAGATGGGTCTATAGTTTGCTAAATTATTCTTATCTCCTTTTTTGTACAAGATGCACACTTTAGCAGTTTGAAGTATTGCAGGAAAAATTCCTTTTCCCAAACAAAGATTAATGATTTCAGAAAATGGTTGGGCAATTATTTCGGCTGTGTGTTTAATTGGTTTGATTTGAAAATCAAAACAATCACAGCAGTTACTATTTCTAAGCCGCATGATTGTTTTATATACCTCGCTTTCACATGTAGGTCTTACAAACATAGTACTTGAGCATTTATTGGAAACGTATGATGTCGCATCAAGAGATGTTTCTGGAAAAGCTAAGTTTACTAGATAATCGTTAAATGTATTGGATAAGTTACTACCATTAATAACACAACCATTAATTGTAATTTCCGTAATTACGCATTTGAGGTGGGTGTTCCTAACACTTTATTGATGTTTTTCCAAGTGGAAGCAGAATTTCCAGCTGATTGCATAAAATGTTATGAAAGTAGTTTTGTCTAGCCTTTTGGATGTCCTTATTTAGACGATTACGAAATTTTTTGAAGGTACTAAGTAGCTGTGGGTCACGAGAGACGAGAAATGCATTATACATTACATTCTTTTCATTGATTTGATGCAACAGGTCCCGTGTAATCCATAGCTTCCTAATTTTTTTAGATGGGCGGTGGGTAATTCGAGGGAAGTTATGGTCATATACTTCCCTGAATTTTTCTATGAATGTATTGACAGCAATGTTCGGGTTGTCATTTGCGAGAACATCGTTCCAGGATGTATTAATTAGTTCCTGACGAAAATTTTCAAGATTTTTGGATGTTATAGAACGCACTGGTATGGAAAGTCGTTTCTTTTTTATTCGTTGCCTAATAGCTAAAAATATGGGAAGGTGATCGCTAATGTCGCATGAAATGGTCCCAGCTTTAGTATCCTCAGAACTAATGCTCGTGAGAAAGACATCAATTAATGTAGATGAACAGGCAGTAACTCTTGTTGGCATAATAATCATGTTAGCCAATCCAAAGCTATCAAACAAACACGTCATCTCATGCTGTGAAGTTCCATTAGACAGCATGTCAATATTAATATCGCCGCCGCAAACAGTTACATGGTTATTGAGCATAGCGTGGTGAAATAGGCTCTCCAAACGAGCCGTGAAAGTTGTAATACTTCCAGATGGAGGACGGTACATAACTGAGATGACGTAATTGCTTAGGACAGCTGTCAGCATTTCACAATCAGGCTCTGAATAACAAAATTCTGTTAAGAGTTGACAATCAAAGGTTTCTTTTACAAGTAAGCAGACACCACCCCCTCTACTGTGCGTGCGATTAACACAGAAAACATTATAACCAGGCATAGAAAATGGGTTATCATCATTTGTGTACCAAGTTTCAGTCAGCATGATGATGTCAAAGCGGAAATGAAGCTCTGAAAACAAGGAATTTAGCGATGCATATTTGTTTCTCGCGGACTGACAGTTTAGCTGAAAAATTTTTATGCCAGGCATATAGTTGTCTCCAATGTATTTATGTAGATCTGATGGTAAAATGAACATGATTCCTAAAAAGTAAAGTTATGAACGATTCTGATTTTTCAAGCCAATTTAGAGAAATCTTCCTTTCTCTTCACCAGAACGGCAGGAAAACCATCTCTGCGTCTCATTAGAACTTTACCGTTCGCACACCACACAAAACGGACGTCATTCTCTCGCGCCCATTGTTTTGCCTCCCGAAGTAGAGTTCGCGTTTGTTTGGTTAAGTTTTCTTGAATCATCACTTCGGATTTGGTATCCCTGAGCTTCTTACGACTATGTAGCCAGCTGTCTCGAACTGACTGTTGTGAGAAACGTACAATGATGCCCGGGGTCCTTTCCGCCTTAGAGGGAAGGCGGTGTATCGCGGTAACATCAGTTCCTGTCAGAGCGGGCATCGCAATTGATAGCATATGGCTCTCGCATTTGAGTCAGATTTAGCACTTATGAACGCTGAAAATTGCTTAAAGGTGATGTTGAATTAACTGCCATCTATAAAGGAATATTTTTATTTCATTCTTTTGTTTAAAAACCTCAAATGCCATTATCACGATGATAATCACTAAAAATTACAAAGAACACATATCAAATGAAGTGGAAAACATCATTTGAAATAGGCAAACAACATAACCTGATTCAGCAAATTTCTCTTCAGATAACAAGAAAAAGAAAGGTATTATAATGTGATTAGATTGAAAATTGTGCGTGAAGATCTTAAAATTTGCTAGTGTTATGTTACAAGGCAATGCCTGATGACAACAATAATACCTGATGAAATTAATATGCCTGATGAAATACTTGATAAAATAATCATAATATTGTCAAGACTGGCGATTTATATGTATGATATTACATGTATGATCTCGACGTGGGAAGCGAGCTAGTGGTGACTGAAAGCATTCATCGAGAAGAGAATGTTGACAAAAGTATAGAACAATGATAATCGGAAAATATTACGGCGAAGTGCTAGGCTCTCCGACTCGACTTGCTTCTTTAACAAAGTGACGCTACTGTAATGTGAATGAGAAGAAAAAATGAATCGCACAGCACGGTTTTCAGAGCTTCGAAGTTATTACTTTTACGTGCTTTTCCATCGTCCCAGATGGCAGACGCGTACTCTAATTTCGGGCGGAGCAACCTTATGTATATAAATTACGTTTGAGGAGTTTGAACTGAGCGGTTAGCATTGCCGAGGTCAATATTAACGTGGTTGACCCATGGTAAGTTTGACAGGAAGTTTATATCAAGGTAATTGCGAGTTGTGGTGAGTTAAACAGTGCTGTTATCAAGGAAGTAGGTGGTAAATATGTGGTGCTTATTTGTGAATGACATTTGCTTAGTTTTGAAAATATTTCTGTATTGGCATTGAACAGTCGGAACACCATGTACTTATGGCTTCAAATTCAATCTGTAAAAATACACTATTTGTGTTACGTATTACACGTCGGTAAACCACCCAATCATCAAAATAATTTAATTTGTTACTACATGGAAATGGGCAAATCATTTATTATATATCGGAAAAAGTTAAGATTCAAGCACGCTGCCCTGAGGAACTTTACATGATGCGTCAGGAAAACATGAGTCAGAATATCTGATAGATGTTAACTTGAATGCGCGACGAGAAAAAATTGGGGTTCCATTCTATTATTTTCGGGTGAACTTCAAGTCGGGAAAGTTTCAGCAACAGCCTTTAGTGTAACACGCGATGAAATGTTTCTGAAAAATCGAATAATATTGCATTAACATGACAACCAGTGCCTATCAGTGTATGAGCGTCGTTAATAAACCCGGCGATCAATAATATTGGATTAACATGACAACCAGTACCTATCAGTGCATGAGCGTCGTTAATAAACCCGGCGAGCTTGGGTGACATATTTGAAGTCCTTCAAAAAATCATGGTGGTGCCTAGAAATAATGCTGTGATCTTCAAGGCGAATGATGATAAATGTATATACGATTCTCGAGTAAATTACAGATTGTTGTGGCTAACTAAATGGGACGATAAATTAAAAGAGAAGCACGATCACCTGATTTTAAGATGGGTATGATTTTGGCTGTGCGCAAGTCACCGGGGAAGCGACCGGTTGTTAGAGATTGTGAAAAATCAACCTCTTAAGACTGAGCACATACTACGTGGTGTGTTTTATTTCAATTTTTGTTTTGGAAACCTATATGATTGGAACGGGAGGACGTTTTTCGATTCTTTAAAAGAGATAATACACCGGGCTCACTGATGACAACCTCTTGCACAGCGATTCTCATAACCCCCTTAAGGTAGGCTGTGAGTTTAGGTTTTTGCAAGTGAGAACTGTTATATACGCATCATTAAGAACTTGAGTGCTTTGTGAGTAAGGATGGCATCACCATTAGGATCCGCCATGCTCGTACCATGCTCGCGAAGTGCATGACCAAGGACGCTATGATTGTGCTGCAGGTGGACCAGAAACCCGGTAACGTTCATGGGCCGCACCTGACAGCATCGATGAGTGGCCCTTCACTGTGCGGGAAGGAGCAAGAACGGGAGAGACGAGGTTCAGGCATGGCGGGCACCTTGGATAACAGTCAGAAGACGCCGATGGGAAACCGTGCATGTGCCTTCCGCGTAGCCAAATTCACCGCCGCCATGGCCACGACATGGCCTCGCTCCCGTCCACTGGCCAGCACAAGCCACGCCTCATCCTCCTGGCAACGACAACGTTGGCTGAAGGTGGGAGCATTTGTTTGTCGCTTCTTTCTTGTTCTTTAGACGTAATCGTAAGTCTCGCACCTCACAACATCGAGTAGTTGTGCCGTGTTGCGTCTACCTTTCTTTCGCTATTTTAGTGCGCATGCATTCTTAGGCTACTCCCTCAGCAAATAAATCCGTCCGCGTAAATATGTCCGTCCGGGTATTGTCAGGGTATAGTATTTTTAACAGAGGGGCGCTCTAACTTTGTCGCAGTTAAACCACCAAGAAAACTAAGTACGCGCCGCGACAAGGTCACTGAGCGCATGAAAAGAATTTCGGGACATCTGGATGTAACGCCATCTCGCATAAGCGACAACGGTGGCCTTCCGCAACTGAATGGAAAGTTGGAAAACGGAGATCTCGCGAAAAAAAAAAAGATTCCCCGAAACAAATCCCGGTTATAAGCAGAAAAGACCCGTAGAAGCATCGTGGTAAAATTAGCGTTGCAATACAGGCCGCGCCTTCCTCCAGTTTTTATATACAATCAGGCCCATGTGTGTCCAATGAGCTGAATTTATTTGGCCTGGGAAGCCGCACGTTTTGAAGTCTGTTACCGTAATTTTACCAGGAGACTTTTCTGCTGCATATATTCGCGACTCGTATTCGGCAACTCGCTTTTTCATTTGACATTTTGTTCAAGCCTGCTTATCATTCATTTATGGCAGAACGCCATTGCGGCCGCCAATTCATGGTGCCACGTACAGATGTGCTCAAATCCTAGGATTATCCCAAGCAATTGGGTGCACAGCTGTGTGCCGGCTTCGTTATTCTAGGCACTGCATTGCTAGCATCCCTCCTGCCAGGACAACGCGCGCATCGCTCGGTCACACCAGAGCCAACGTCACAGCCAAGTGCACTTACGATCAATTATTCTGTATAAAACCAGCGCGTGGCGGTAGCGCGCGGTGCCAAATAGATTTGGTGAGACAGAAGAAGGTCCGCACTGGCGCTGACAAGCGACACTGTGGGAGTCGACTTGCTTGTAGTGGTCATCAACATAGTACGACCGGAAAGACAGACACGATTGTCCTGGGTCGACTAGAACTTTGCATCACTTCATATAATCTGCCAAACTTCTCATAACCAGGAAGTGATAATCTCCACCCTGCCTTCAGTCACGTGCCACTACTTCCAGCTACGCCATACTTGTATTAAGATTGCATTCAATTATTAGGTCAACTAGAGGCCATGGTTAAATATTAATTCGGAAGAGCAGTGAAACAGACGAAGAGTTCCAAAGCATGCCCGGATAGCACGTCACCATTCCATTTTTATTTCGTCCAATCAACAAGACGTTCTCTAATACAGCTCCGCTTCCTGGTTTTCGACATCATGAATTTTCGACCCCTAATGATGAACCGAGCGCCCTTGAAGAGGACTGCTGATCAACGCGATCAACGCGGTGACGCTGGGCGACGAGCGAACAATCCACGTCATCACAAAACTTCAATTCCCGACGTGAAGATATGGAAAGACTATGACGGAAACGCACGACGGTTCGAGTGGCGGTAACCAGGATCATCAACGATATTACAACTTTTATGCAGACAAAACCAACGCGGACCGGTGAGCAAAGCGGTCTTCTTAACCTGCTGAAGATGAAGGAGACTCTGTTAACAAACCTTGACAGCCAGATAGAAGAGTATGTGGCTGAAGATAACCTTGATGATGAGATTCAAAGTATTAAGCAATACCAAGATTCTATCGTTCTTGCGAAGTACCGCGCCGAACGTATTTTATCTGCACATGAAGTCATAGCTAGGCACGCATCTCATCATGGCTCTCCTTCAGCCCGTGCACTGATTAAGCTTCCTAAGCTTGATATACCAAAATTTCTTAGTGACCCCATTAAATGGCTTGAATTTGGGGATCAATTCGAATCGCCTCGCTGACGTAGACAAACTGAACTGTCTCCAGAGCTACCTGTCGGGTAAATGGGAAGGTGTCATTAGAAGCTTGGCTACAGCCAACTAAAGTTATAGCTCAATTATAGATATTCTACAAGAAAAATTTCGCCATAAATCACTGATTATGATTAACCACTAGCATCGACTTTTCAACCTACGTAACTACGCTCATGCGAAGATTTTGAAGGGCTTCAAAGGCTGTATGGAGAGGTGCAAACCCACGTGAGATCCCTTCGTAACCTTGGTGTCGGAAAGAGAGAGAATGGAGTGTTGCTCGAAACAGCAATAATGCAGACTCTCCCAAAAATGGTACTTGGTTACACTCAGCACACCTTGTATTCGAAAAATACAAGTGGTAATACAAGCACACCTGATGGATTGTCTATTGTTCTAGTGTTCTTGAGCCTGGAAGTGAGAAGCGGGGAGCAGGCGTTGCTAATGACGGTTCATCAACGAGAACGAGCCCTAACTGGCAAACCAAAATTTAAGGAAGATAACCGAGTTTCAGGCATCTATGTTAACTGTCAAACTCTAATTAGGGAGTTGTATATTCTATGATGATAAAGGTCACACGGTGGATGACTGCGCAGCTTAGCTAACGCCAACCGAGAAAAAGAGAAACTACGCAAGTTGGGATGTTGCTTCCGATGTGCTTGACCTTTTCACAGAGCAAAGTAATGCAGAAACCGGAGGAGGTTCAGTTGCTCAAAATGTCAGAGAAGGCTCATCACTTCTATGTGCGATCCAAAATGGAAACAGAAAAAGAAATAAACGCAGACCACTGTTTCCAGCTCGTCTGTGGACGCTTCAAAGAGCACAGTACTTCTACAGACCGAACAAGTCTGGGCTCAAGGCCCTGAAGAAAACGCCTTGTAAATTTGTTATTTGATGACGGTAGTCAAAGCAGCTTCATCACAGAAGAGTTGTCTAGAAAGCTGGAAGCCACCATGTTAGCCGAAAAACAGCATTCTATCTCTTGATTCAGAAATATTTCTGCACCACGGAAATCTTATCCGAGAGTACGAGTGACGCCGCATGGCCAGTACGACTCAAACTCGATTGAAATCGAAGCCTATAGAAGAGCCAGAAGTATTCAGTGACCAGTAAGCATTAACATGGACAAATGTGCTTGAAACAATGATGGAGCGGAACTTACGTTTGGCGGATGTCACTGTATTTCAGGTCTCACCTGATCCTAGTAATGCGTGTTAATATGAGCTGACTAATACTGGCAACTCGTCGGTGGCAAAATTCTTTGACTAGACGACTTCTGAACTACCGTTCAAACCATCGTGGAATGGACACTACATGGCGATACCAGATGTTTGCCGAAGCTCGAAGAGCCAGACACTGTAAGGCCCTTCAACGTATGTTTAATGGAATCCAACGTCTCCGAGCAACTGAGAGCATTCTGAGAAGTGGAGTATCTGGAACTGGGCCACGAAGAGATACCTTCAAAACAGGACGAATACTTTCTGAATAACTTTGTGGAAGCAACTGTTAAAAACCATGGACGCTACGAGGTTGAACTTTTCTGGCGCAACAATTATTCCGAGCTTCAAAACAACCGAGATGTCGCTTTGAAGAGGTTTTTGTCTTTACAGAATAAGCTAGGTCGGGAACCAGAGTTTCGGAAGCAATATTACAATGCGATAAAGAGCTACTACAACAATGGCTTTGCTGAGAAAATTCTAACGAGCAGTATGATCGAACATGTCACCTATTACCTACCACACAGAGCGGCAGTGAAACAACACAATTACAACAAAGGTGTAGTGGTATTCGACGCCTCGTCCCTTACTCTGGGCTGTCCTTCTCTCAACGAAGTCTTGTGCGCAAGGCCTGATTTGAACCTCAACATTCTTGACCTGCTGCTGAATTTTCGCAACTTCAAGATAGAAATTTCCACCGACATCGAGAAACAATTTCTTCAAGTGTCACTGGCCGAACAAGACCGAGGCGCATTTTATTACTTTTGGTTTGAGGAAGGGTCTTCCAACCTTGAAACCTACGAATAACAAGGGCTCTTGTGGGTGCCTGCACCAGCCATTTCCTTTTCCGCGGAAACTCTGCGACACCACTAATGAAAGGCAAATACCCTACGACTGCCAAACTACTAAATGAGCATGTCTATGTTGGTAAAGAACCCCAGGTGGTCAAAAGTTCCGGAGCCCTCCACTACGGCGTCTCTCATAATCATATGGTGGTTTTGGGACGTTAAACCCCACAAATCAATCAAGCATTTCTATGTTGATGATTTGGTCATCGGAGCACAGAGCGTAGAGGAAGTAACAACAATTGTTAGCGACTGCTTTAGTATTCTGAAAGACGTGGGGATGAATAGAAATATGTGGACAACAAATGATGGACAGCTATGGGACTATTACAACCACCAAGACTTGAAGATACAGTTTGATGTCGTAAATGAGAACAAGACTGTTGGACTTGTTTGGGATACCGATAAATACATTTTAAAGCCATCGCTAAAAGAGATGCCTAAATTATTAGGTGAGCCAAAAGTTACGAAACGACAAATTTTAAGCTTTGCCTCAATCATGTACTATCCTTTCGGATTCCTGGCGCCTTTCATTCTGGTGGTGCAGTTAGTAATAAAATACAAGCTGTGGCTGCAGAAACACACCTGGGATACCCAAGTCTATTCTAAAGGAGTGGACAGCATGGATGAAAGGCTTCCCAATAGTCAGTCAGTTGCAGGTTTTGAGACATTTTTGACAACTTTTTCCGGACAACAATTTGCGTATTTTCATACATGCATTTATCGATGCAAGGGAAGCCGCGTGCGGGAACGTGCTCTACCTTCAGATACGAGACTTCAATAGAGCCATAAAAGTTCTGTTTCTAATAGCGTAGTGTAACTATAGGCATGTGCGCTCACAAGTCTTCGAATAGTTGATTGTTTTTATTTTGAAAATGATCTTTGATTGACTTTTTAGTGGGGTTGAACGTCCCAAAACCACCATATGGTTATGAAATACGCCGCATTGGAGGGCTCTGGAAATTTCGACCAACAGGTATTTTTTTAACGTGCTCACAAATCTGAGCAATCGGGCCTACAGCATTTTTGCCTCCATCTAAAATCCAGCAGCCTCCACCCGAATTCGATTCCGCAACCTGCGTGTTTGCAGCCAACTACCTTAGCCATTAGACCAACGCGGTGGGGCGAAGGACAATCTTTCAGAACGTTAAAACGTTTCGATTACGATTTACGAGTTGACGCTTTTCTTGCGAGAAGTATACAACTTCTCTGAACACAATCGTAAAGATAGGTAGCATGGTGGAACCATACAGATTTCCGCCTACATAAAAGCATGTAAGATGACTCTCTGACACAATCGAAATAAAATATGTATCATGCCTGAAAAACGGGCAACGCAAAGCAAAAACATATAAGGCATACAATTACTCTCATACTCGCATATACCCACGCGGCTAAGAAAATACTGTTTTAGCATCCAACGTGAAGTGATATTTAGCTTAATATTTTTCCCCTCAAGATAGTTAACCAGTAGGAATATACGGTACGGTAGCCGGATTTCTCCATGATTGGTTCTCAAAAAAGGCACAGCCAGAGTTTCATGCTCTCGAATGTCATAGTTGAGGTGGTTTGGTTTTCTTAAATTACAAAGACGAATAAAAACAAAGAGGACTCGCTTTACACTGTCTTAATACTTCATTGCCACTTCTTATTGCAACCAAATGGGAGATTATTAAACTGACCAAATAATGGACTTGTATGGCTGTCATAAGGATTACGCGCAACATGCCACAACTCCTTTTTATTTTGTACAATAAATAGTCTTAACACTTTTCAGTAACATTGTTCTGCATACTAAATAAAATAATTAGCACGAGAGATAAATGTTGTTTTATACAACAATAGCCGTAATTTTTATGGAAGAACATATTGAAGCCTACATAGTACCCCGCATGCTTTCGCCATACTTGTTTCTACGCGATTGATGTGTTTGCCCCACAATAAGTGATATTAAAAGATTAGACTTATGAACGTTAAACTCAACATATAAAACAATCAAGATTACACCTAGAATTTCCTTGTCAGCCGTGACGTCGATTTGTTCGGATCGATAGAATATGTTTCGATCATGATTTATGTGTTTTTGGGTTGATGCAAAAAGAATGGCTTGTAAAAACTTGCTTTGCTGTACGAATACAGCATTTTGAGAACAGAGTTAGCTTAATGTGATAAATAATTAGTACTAAGTGACTGAAAAAGAAAAACGCTGGTGCCATCTGCGCATATTAAAAAATGTGGTACTTTCTGGGAGCAAGTTTTTTTCTATAAATACATTTTTTTTGCTATTTCAAGATGCTTCTCTCTCTTTAGGTTCAGTAATAATGGTATTATTCCAATGTAGCACAATATTTTTTTCTTTTTTGTACGTCAGCGCACTGGCGCGTCATACAGTGGTGTGTGGTGGTGCGTAACAGCCTCACATGGTTGATTACGCTGAAGACAAGCCAACACTATCTCCTACACTCATAGGGTATTATATACATTACTTACTTCAAAGCTTTTCTACTGTGTATGACAGCTGTAGCTTTTAGAATCGATTGGGCATAGTGTAACTATAGGATTGCACGCTCACAAGTCTTCAAAAAATATTGTTTTATTTTGCAAGACTTTGATTCGATATGTGGGGTTCTAACGTCCCAAAACCACCTAATGATTATGAGAGATGTCGTAGTAGAGGCCTCAGGAATTTCGGTCCACCTGGGGTTATTTAACGTTCACCCTAACCTGAGCATACGGGCCTACAACTATTTCGCCTCCCTCGAAAAGGCAGCCGGCGCAGCCGGGATTGCCAGACCGGCATAGTACTGTCGTGCTGTTGAATCGGGGCACGCATTCACAATCTCAGCAGTGGATGTTTGTGTGTCCAGAAATTCGTGTGGCCACATTGTATTTATGTTGTAAGAATCTTAGGTTAAAACATGGCTGGTCTGGCCCCAGTAAGTGCTTCTGCAAGACAACAGAATGACAAATAATCGACTCCCTCAGTGCATCACACGAACTTTCATAAAATTTTTAGAATTAGGTTCGAATTTCAGCAGCAATCACGTGTTTTGGGCCTTTGAGTCTCGGGAAAACAAACAACTCTTTCCTTTCGATTCACCCTACTCAGGTTATGCGCAGCATTAAATCTGTGTAAATGAGATACGTGTTCTGTTTTGAGCTGCTGACTATTTGCCAAGTCTTTTGAAACAATTGAGTCAGATAGGTTGGACGATGGTTCGCTGCACCATTAATCATCGCAATACGTTCGCGTCATGTACTGAGGCAGTCGCTTATTCCGGTTTCTTGTCTAGCGGACGCACTTATGACGGCTAGACCAGTCGATTTCTTAAGAAAAGATTGTTACAACATAGATAACATGTGCCCGTACAAATTTCTGGACACCTGGCCAGCCACTGCCGAGATGATGAATGCGTGTCCCAATTGAACAGCACGGCAGTACTATAAAAGTCTGGCGATAAAGTGACCCGAGAAATCAAAGAAGACCAAAATATCGTGAACTTAAGAGCTCTCTTGGTACCCCATCAGTAGCTTTTTCAGATAAAGAGCTAGCTTTGCTATCGGCGGTTGGATAATCACGGTCCCACTTGGTTAAGTACTTTGAGTGTTCTATGAAGTCCTGCTTTTTTTGCTAAGCATTTCGATGATTGATTGATATGTGGGGTTTAACGTCCCAAAACCACTATATGATTATGAGAGACGCCGTAGTGGAGGGCTCCGGAAATTTAGACCACCTGGGGTTCTTTAACGTGCACCCAAATCTGAGCACACGGGCCTACAACATTTCCGCCTCCATCAGAAATGCAGCCGCCGCAGCCGGGATTCAAACCCGCGCCCTGCGGGTCAGCGGCCGAGTACCTTAGCCACTAGACCACCGCGGTGGGGCGCTAAGCATTTCTCTTTTTCAGTATTTGTAACGTATGAGCAATAGACTTTCAGTTGTTAGTGTCAGTTCCTGTCTCTGTTTTCTTTTTGTCGGTCCGTTCTCGTTATTACATGCTGATTTCGCTTCCGCCGCTGTTCACCACGGCGTCTCTGATAATTATATCGTGGTCCTTGAACGTGAAACCCCAGATTTTATTAAAATTGTTATTTGTGACAGTCAGGCGTGTGGTCTCTGCTTGTAATTGACAGTGCATTTTCTGTGTGTTTGTGCACAGGTGAGCCGTGCCGCCGAGCTGAATTCCATGGTTGCTGCTGCGGCGCTACTGCCGGAGCAAATCATGCGGCTCTTGGACTCGCTCATCGGGGGGTCGGATAAGCTAGAGTTAGTCATCGCTGCCATCAAGGTCATGTCTCTAGTGAGTGCACATTTTTGCAATGCTCACATCTCTTTGATGTCATTCGGACGCCCATGCTTGTATAGCACAATAAGAATTTCAAGCCGGCTTTTCCATAAATCAAAGCCTGTTATACACATTCCCTTCCTCAGGCACAGTAATTCTCAGGTTTTCCTTATACTCCGAGGACGCCCATGCTAGAGAAACAGTGGACAGAGTTATGATTATTTCACTATAATCTCCCCCCCTTCTTTTTTAACATAATAGTGTTGAAGAGCTCGTTCATAGAAATTCCTGAGTCGGCGTCATTGGTTTTGAGCGAAAAATCATCTTGATCGCAACCGAAAAGAAAAAAAATGCGCGAATAAATAATTTCCGGGCCCGCCTGAGGATGCAACCCAGACCATCTGCATCGCAAGCAGCATCTGCATCGCAAGCATCACAGCGCCAGAATACTTCTTCAAGGTGCTTAGTACGAAAACAACATGATTGCCATGTATACCGGCAGGAGTCTCCTTGGCACATCAAATTGTCATGTGGTCGTTACCTTGACGAAGGCAGCAGTCGGCGTAATCAAGCTAAAACCCTTTATTTAGTGGAATCTAGTGTATGACTCCCCAAGCAATGCATGCAGTAAAATTATTGGTGCACAGAGCGTCGGTCACTGAAAAGTTGATGTGCGGCAAGGTGCCTCGGAATTCATACATGCGCCAGTAAACATTCGAGCGAAATCCCTAGGGGTGATATTTATAGGCAACAAAAAATAAGGTTATATAAGCCACAAATAAGCTGGCAAATTACAGCTCTGTAGGCCCCAAAATTGTAAATATAGACGCAATAAATGATACGTGTGGAATATATGAGAAATACGTGTGGTAATTGTGTATATTACCGGAAAACAAACAGAAATGATTTATTATATGATGGTACAAAGGTGCCATAGCCATACAACTTTTTTTCTCGCAGGGTTCGCATAACACGGTCTTTCCTTTTCTTGTTCAGTTTGATGAGTAACTTGTATACCGCCGAAGAAACACGCTCCTGGGTCTCTTTACTTTCGGCACCGCTGCGAAGGGCAGCACAGGAGCAAATAACCACACCACTAAAAGGCCAAAAGAGTCTATTAGCTTCGTAGTAACCAGGTCTAATGTGCAAGGTTGATTTCTCTGTCTGTTACCACCTTAAATGGTCCCTCACCAGGTTTGAGCATTTCGAGAAGGCACAAAAAAGATATGTAATGGGCACTCATGATTTTGTCTACCAAGATTGGCAACGCTACGCACCCCTGAAAGAGGTGAAATGTCTTGCTAAAAGCCGCTTGCTCTTCGTAACACGTGCGTAGGCCCCATTGTGGTGGATCTGACGTAAAACAAGGAATGGTACTGCGTACGTCGTAGTGCGTGACACTGTGAGAACTAATCGCGGCAACATGTGTAGTTTGTGTGCTCTGTTGCTTCAGTACAAAAATGAAAGTTCATAAAATTATCAAAACATACAAGTGTTTTTTGTGTGCATTTTTTATTTTTACTTCGAATCAAACGAGATGCAAGGCTAAGCTTCCTTCATTTTGTTCGCGGTCATTTTCTCCTGGTTCTCGCGTCATGCAGGTGCCATCCTTGATAACGCTTGGCGTGCTTTTGGTGCATCATGCCTCAAAGTATTTCCAGCGATGCACCACTGTTTATCGCATTAAGCATTTATAATGTAATGCACCCTCTTCTAACATGCGCATAATGTATCCATACAACATAGACAGTAGATCATAGTGAACGCTGAAACGATGTGTGTAAGTTTGTGTGTGTTTAAGTGTGTGTGGCAAATACAACACAGCTTTCATGCACAACCTGGCTTATGCATATCGTGCTAGTGTAGCCTTGCGTGCGCATGACGTGCTCATGTGTCTACGTCCAATGATCTTCCTGCTCCGTGTTGCTCCGATACCGAATTCTACACAGTGCGAATGGCAAAGGTTTCAAGCTCACCTCCTCGCTGCATGTTTTCGCGCCTCATAGCGAAAAAATGAAAAAAAAATTCGATACATTGTCCTTCATAGGGCACGCAATAAATTCCAGAGCCTAAATAGATTTCATCATGTGACCTGGGTTAGCGCCATTAAGAAGTAGGAGACAAAAAAAACAAAACTTGCATAGACCTCAGATTTTATTATTTGGTCCAACACTATACACTCCCGAGGCACTCAAGACGGCGAATTTCCACAGATGTGGCCAGAGCAACTGGGCACGTGTATTTCAACTGACTGCTGCAAAGTGATTGCTTAGAGAGTCGGAGTTACGGGGAACCACAATGCCATGGGTGTGACAGGAAGACTTAATCGACAAATCTTATCATCTCACCAACAATTCCCCGTAATTAATAACTGTGTTTCTCCCTTAGCTGATGAACTCCCGGAGTCCCTCAAGGTAGTGTTCAAGGCCCTTTACTCTTCCTTATTTACATAATGATCTGCCCAATAATATTTCCTCGAGTATTATATTGTTCGTCGATGACTGTATCATTTATAGAAAAATAACATCTCCTGAGGATCGCCACATCCTGCAAAGTGACATAAACCTTATAAATATGTGGTGTCAAAAATGGCTCGTGGTATTTAACTCCAGAAAATGTAAACTCATTTCCTTCACCCGCAAACAATCGAACTCAGATTATTCCTACGTCATTAACAACTCTGTCATATCTCTTGTTCAGTCATTCAAGTATCTAGGGATAAACTCAACTCACAATCATTCATGGCGCCTCCACATTACCGCTCTCTTTGCTAAAGCATCACAAACGCTTGGATACATTCGTCGTAACCTCCGTAAATCGCCACCTAACATTAGCAAGTTAGCGTACCTTACCTTCATTCTCTCGCAGTTAGAATTTGGGTCATCTATTTGGTGCCCTTATCAAGACTACCTAATTACTAACTTAGAGCTTGTTCGTAACCGTGCTGCTCGTTTTATTACCGTACATTACAAACGAAAATCCAGTATCACTAAAATAAAACTCGAAATTTCGCTGCACCCTCTTTCGCCGGTGTGTTTCTCTTTTATGCCTGCTTTATGGATATGTTCAAAACACCAGGCCTCATTCTCTCCCTTTGAAAACCCCACTGCACATGTATAGGTGGCTCCATAATCGTGCCAATTTTGAGCACATATTTGGAACACAAAGATGTTTAATTGTTCTGCCCTGCCACACGCCATCCAGCTTTGGAATGATTTCCCTGCGGATATCACTTCGATCACAAATCGCAAAGCCTTTCACTACTGCCTACTCGAACATTTCATGCTTACGTAGTTATTTCTTATTCATTCTCTCTAGATGTGTTATCTTATGTTTCAAATTGTTTAACGTTGTATTATGTGGCGTTGTAGTATTGTAAACGCTGCCAAAATTTTCTTTATTTTACAATCCCTGACGGTTCATGTTAATTAAGTTCGTGTTTCGTGCACGCTTTTCCTTTGTTTAGTTTTCTACTGTCGTGTTACTCTTGCTTTTCTGGCAGTCATTTACATCACAGTGAGCTTTCCAGATTGCACCATATTCATTTATTCTTTGTCTCTATTTATTACAAGTCATGTTTTACCATGTATCGCCCCCCTTACACAATGCTGCGATAAGGAGCCTGTAAGGTATTGTGAATAAATAAATCTGCTTGGAATGTGAGTGAAAGCTGCTGTGGCCACAATAATGAAGGTTAGGGGTAATGATTGATTGATATGTGGGGTTTAACGTCCCAAAACCACTATATGATTATGAGAGACGCCGTAGTGGAGGGCTCCAGAAATTTCGACCACCTGGGGTTCTTTAACGTGCACCCAAATCTGAGCACACGGGCCTACAGCATTTCCGCCTCCATCGGAAATGCAGCCGCCGCAGCCGGGATTCGAACCCGCGCCCTGCGGGTCAGCAGCCGAGTGCCTTAGCCACTAGACGAAGGTTAGGGGTAAATTGCGTGGCCCGCATTAATGAATGCTCCACCACCATAAAACAGCAGTCACTTTTCCTCCGCGTGTGATTATTTAGTAACGTAACAGACTACACAAAACGCCTGTACTCGTCAAAATTGTACCATACCACCTAGTCTTGTGTATGGCCACACGTCCTCAATATTGCGATAACAAAGTGCAGCCTTTAAGGTGTTCATTTTTATATATCTTAGTGTTGGTGCATGTTCGAAAAGCTGTACAAAAGTTGTGGTGCTTAAGACCATTGACAGCATCAAAATGCCCCCTTCTAAATCCTGCGTGAGGATTCCTGTCCGGCCCTTTGGCACCGGTGGTGTGTGCAAGTGTTTTTCTACTCAATTTATGACATTGCAGCCCCAGATAGGTAGCGGAAGCCTTCATTCTGTGGTCCCTTTATGTGCAGGCGTACGATCTGAATCAAAGTTTTGTTCGAAAGCCGGCAGGGTTGCGTATGTTGACGCTTTAATACGCAGTTGGCTGTGAGTTAATGAAGCCACATTTTGATTTTCTTATGAAACGCAAGGTATATGCCCAGT
Organism: Rhipicephalus annulatus; assembly: GCA_013436015.1. Taxonomy (NCBI): domain Eukaryota; kingdom Metazoa; phylum Arthropoda; class Arachnida; order Ixodida; family Ixodidae; genus Rhipicephalus; species Rhipicephalus annulatus. Next base: position 116,809 of record WOVY01015983.1, on the reverse strand, counting down.
TGTGTTCGTTTCTTGTCCTTCATGGTGTCACTTGTTCCGAGTGCAAAAAAATTAGCATATCTCACGTGCAGTGAAAATTGATTTATGCCAAGCACGAATGAGAAAGGTTATTTGCAAAATCAAAATCATCACATTGTTACGAGGTGGGCGTAAATTAGGACATACATGACTTCTATGTCCGGATTATCATGTTTTTTGTTTGCATTTGTGTTCGTCGTCGATTCACGTCACGTGATTTGATATAGGGAAGCTGACGAAACGGCCGCGAGCACGTTAATAGTGTAGCATGTAGTCATGCTTTATATGGCACGCATACCAATATTATTATGTTTAGAAGTGTCGTTTACCTTCGTCACCTATTGACGTCACTTAATACAACTTTTGGTATATATGAAAGTAGTGAAACAGCCGCGAGTGCATCATGAGCGTCTGCAGTCATAAACATATGATGCCTGGCAGTCATGGCGTCTACATGTTGGCTATGACTGCATGGCAAACATAAGTGACAGGCCCTCACGTAGAAATCATAGCATGGGTCTGATGACACGACTACATGCCTTGCTCATGATGCATTCGCGGCCGTTTCACTGATTTAACTTATATCAAATTTGGTAGCCCCGCCACGGTGGTGTAGTGGCTAAGCTACTCGGCTGCTGACCCGCAAGTCGCGGGATCGAATCCCGGCTGCGGCGGCTGCATTTCCGATGGAGGCGGAAATGATGTAGGCCCATGTGCTCAGATTTGCGTGCACGTTAAAGAACCCCAGGTGGTCGAAATTTCCGGAGCCCTCCACTATGGCGTCTCTCATAATCATATGGTGGTTTTGGGACGTTAAACCCCACATATCATCATATATCAAATTTGGTATTACATGACGCGACTGGACGACGGATTTAAATTACGCGTCCAAACATGATATGTTACACATGACACGCATGACATGATTATCATGTTTGGATGCTCATAGTGCGCTCGCGGCCATTTCGCTAGCTCACATACCCAAATGGCTATCTTCACATATACGCAATTCGCTATTACGTGACGTGAATGAACGACAAAGGTAAATGACACGTCCAAAGATTATATTCACGACATGCGTATCATCTAAAACATGACTACATGCTTCGCTCATAGTGAACTCGCGGCCATTCTGCCAGTTTTACATATACCAGATTTGGTATTACGTGATACGAATGAATGACGAATGTAAATGACACGTCCAAACATGACAATTATGACATGCGTGTCATGTCTACATGACATGACTACATGACATGCACATGATGCACTCACGGCCGTTTCGCTAGGTTCATACATACCAAATTTGGTTTATGTGCCTCTGCATGTTACTTTCCTTTAGTTAATGAAGTGTGACAACGACGTAGTGCGGGCACCATGATTGGTCAGTAACCTCCTGACATAAGCGCCGTTAACGTGTGTTGTTCATCATCGCTAGTGTAGTGAGCATATATAAAAGGCATGGCATGCCACTTTTGTCAGATTATGCGGCAAGGATTTACATGTTGATGACATCAGTGAATCGAGCGGATGGTCCAACGCACGGGCTACAAATTGCGTGCAAAAAATTAAGTAATAAAGTTTATTGTTCCCAGATTTTGCCCAATGAACCCCTGTTTGTTATTTTGTGAATGACATGATTGGAAAATTTGCTGAACATTGCCAGTCATTCACGACGGTACGAATATAAACCATCACATGCTCGAAAGAATCAAATACCTATGTTGTTATTCAGCAACAGCATCTGCAGCACATATTCGTCCGCCTGCATCCCCGCGTAGATACGGGGCGTCTGGCAGTATGTATACAAAATTTGACGATTTACAGATATGGGCTGTATCCCACCAGTATATTGTATTTTGTCAGTAAATCTATATCTCGTTAATCACTCAAACCTAACGCATTAGTTGTCGCCACAGGTTTCAAGAAGCTTGCGCCACCATTCAAGCTCGGTCGTGGGCTTGTTGGACAGTGTGTCTTCCACCCTGGCAGCCGAGCCGGCACCTGGCACAGTCGTCCCGCCCTACTGCTTGCTAAAGTTCAGGACGCTAAGGTGACGCCGGCGTCACGGGCCACTCCACTAAAGCCCGGGCACCAGCAGATTCCTATCTAGACGACCTTCTCCAGCGTCATGGAGACCCCTTCGAAAGACGGCGGTCTATCAATTACACATCGTCTGAGGAGCTAGAAGGAGCAGAAGTAACTGCTCAAAGTTCTTGATTTAAAACTCAAGAATGCCCTGTTCCGACCTACAAGCTGGCGGCAGCTGGACACTATACAACTTTTGGGAACAACGCAGACGCTCCATGTCATGCGTCCATCAGGAATGCATCATCGGCGGGCGCCTGAGCTGTCCGGCATGCAAAATGCAAGGCGTCGCATGCGACTTCCAATTTTTTCTTTCTGTTGATTACACGAATAGATCTTTTCAAAACGAATGAGCCTTAATTTCTCTTGGTTCTTTAATATGTCAGAGCCGTAAAAACACGAAATTTGCGTATGGTAGTTTACTACGTCTATACTGATTTTAGTATCACATTAAATTTCTCTACATTGTGTTTCGTCTACCATTGTCAAAAAACGTCACCTTGGAATATTGAACTCGCATGACGGTTTGCCATTTTAATATGACCTTGGGGGGCTAGGCAGTGAAATAGTTGTATTCAACAGTGCAAGTTGTTTCAAACTGATTTCGTTAAAGGATCAATTTCCGGAGTGCGTGGACGAGGAACAATGGTTATTGAATTATCTAGCAAACAATGGTTATTATTATCTAGGAACAACGCTTATTGAATTATCTAGTGGGTGGGTGTGGGTTATCAAAAGGGAGCATTGCTGGAATCCAGAGAGGCAATCCACGACCGCGATAGACTGCACCTGTGTGCACTTCTTACGGCCTTTTCACATGCCACGAATAGAATGGGAGAGTTTCTGAGTATGTTTGACACCCTGTCAGCAGATTGAGCACAGTGACCGTGACCGAGCTGCTTCTGCGCCGCGCACACGCTATACAAGGGAGTTTGTCGATGGTGGTTCTCGCTGAAGGGGGAGAGGTGGACTAATAAAGAAGCTCGCTAAAAATGTGAAGGAATCGGCTGTTGAAAGGCATTATTCAGGAGGCATAAAGCACTGGCAACAATCATAGAGAACGATAAACAATGCTGCACTTGTTCTGAAGCAGAGAGCGCCGAATATTTTTGGTTCTTGGTCTCATTGGACTACGGCGTTGCAATTAAAATAAGTCGCTCACAGAATGACGAGCATGTCTTCCCTTTGCTAGGTATTTTTTTGTTATTTTTTACTTTTCCAAATACCTTTGAAGTAGTTTTCAGGGCTTAAAGCTGCGTTCTGCAGCTTGGCAACTTTATGAAATAAGTAGGTGTCTATATATAATGGTTAAAGAACTGCGTATGAGGAAAAAGTAAGCAAAAACAGAGAAACAGAGCACCCTTGCTGCTGAATAACCCCTTCGAACTGCACACACAGAGAGTAGTGGTTTGCGTTTTTAAGGTGTTAATACCTGCCATAAGATATCGATTCCGGAGACCACAAGTCCTTTTGCATTCCTTTGTACTGCAAACCACGTCTATGACGCAAACGAAGTACGCAGCTGCTTATGCTCGCAAGCAGCTTGCCCGGAACTATAGCGCTAGCGCAAATCAGTTCTTCAGTATCCTTTGAGTTCATAGAAGAACATGTTTAGAAAAAGAAACTGACAACATCACAACTTTTCAGCAAGTACATATAGGCAGCTTTTTTTTTTCAAAAACATCGGTGTGAATTCTATTGTGGCTTAGTGCTACAAGCAGAATGCTGTCAATATACTTTTATGTCTAGTGTGGTTTCCTTTATTCTAGGATTTACAAACAACGGCTGCATTTTATTCGGTGCTTTGTCAGTGTTCAGTCTACTGTGATTTTTTGAGTCGAGAAGGCAGTCGCACAACCCTCAGTACGCACATTGCGCACATAGATATATACTAGCTGTATGAATGTGTATTGCTGTGTTCCGTTGTAGCTACTCGATTGTCTTGGTTCCGTATTGAAAGTTCCGTTCGGGAAAAACACCTGGTGTTTTTTCTTACCAATTCCCATATAATACTGAACTGTGGGCCAAGTAACAAAAGAATATTGCGAGAGGCAACCTGATCATCAATGGCAAGTATGCATCGAAAATCCTATGCTGCAGACACTTGTGCGATGAAGACTATGTGCCTGCATTCGGCATCAGAAAACTTATTGGCGACTCCGTGCAAACCCTTTTCGAAGACTATCCTTCCTACTTGATTTCAAGTGCATAGAAGCCTCGCAAAGTTCCTGCTTTACAATTTTTCCCCTACGTCAAACATCAAGGAAGCGAAAAGTGGAGACCAACAAAAAAGATCTGCATGTTTCAACTTCACAAGACGCTTTCTATTAACAAGAAGCAGTAAGTGATTGCACGCAAACAATAAACAGCGACGCTCAATGCGCGGGTTGACACCAGATTATGATAGTACTATTGCGCTCCCAGATTGCGTACCATCGTTCAAAATGCGAGCTGGTTGCTTTATTGCTGAAAGAATAGAAAAAGGCATCCCAACATTATTGCGAAAGCAAGCACCACGCATGCGTCAGGAAAATTGCAACAGATGCACAGAAGGAAAGAAAGAGGTCATGTTTATTTTGCATCAAATAGAATCTGACGGAAGAAAGCATCCAGCGTACCCAGACGAAGTTGTTAGGGAGTGTGCGATACTGTGGCGCTTTCTGTCGCAAAAAAAGGACCATGTGCGCACTTCGGGGCTTCTGACACCACCAGCAAAGTGCAGTCATCATGAGTATATATGCACATCATTATCAGGTATGAACAATGCCATAAGCTATTTGTGTGTCTTCAATTGTTTTTCAGCGCGCGCTGCATGGAGCAGAGAGAAGGATAAATGGATGAATGAATATGGCTCTACCTTTTAGATCTGGCGGTGGCTAGCGCCACTAAGCCGTAATACTTAATGAACCGAATACTAGATTTATTTTTTGCCCTTTAAATAGTGAGGTTGAGGATTATTACTTTGCAGTAAAGGGTTTAATTTTCACTCGTGCTTTGACTTTTGCCACTAATCAGATAACCTATTTCTAGTTAATTCTACTCGCATAAAGTCTATTTCGCCCTCCTTGTCCCTAAACCCCAGTGCATTGAAAAACTCTGCGCCATCATTCTGAACTATAGGGTGAAGCACTTTACAGAACATTATCAAGTATTCGGCTGTTTCTTTTTCTTCTCCACACGCACTGCATACCGTGTCTACCCCTTCGTATTTGGCCCGATATGTCTTGGTTCGCAATACTCCCGTCCTGGCCTCAAACACTAGAAAACTACCCCGAGTATTATCATAGATCCTTTCCTTGGCAATTTCCTGCTTAAAAGTTCGATAGATCTCTAGTGCGGACTTCTTAATCATGCCAATTTTCCACATATCGGTCTCAGCTTCCTTCACCTTCTTCTTAACCAATATTCTTTTTGGTTGGGCCCCCTGCTGTTTTCTAAGTATTTACCAGTCAATTTTCTGGTTCGCTTCCTCCATTTTGTATCGACATTCTTCATGTACAAGTAGCTGAATACCTTCCTAACCCAACGCTTTTCCCCCATTTCTCTCAATCGCTTCTCGAATTTTGTCTTCCTGCTAGCTTCCCTGCCCTCAAATGATATCCATCCCATATCACCTTGTACTCCTTGATTTGGTGTATTCCCGTGAGCTCCTAAAGCAAGCCTGCCTATTCCACGTTGCTTAATTTCTAATCTTGCTTGAACTTCTGATCTCATGCACAAGACCGTATTGCTGAACGTCAGACCAGGAACCATGACCACTTTCCGTATGCCTCTCACAACATCATACCTATTGTAATTCCACAGCGCCCTGTTTTTCATTACCGCTGCGTTCCTGTTACCTTTAGTCGTCACGTATATTTCGTGTTCCCTTAGGTACTTGGCCCCTTGCTTATCCATACGCCCAGATATTTGTATTTATCTGTTATCTCTAGCGTGTCCTCCTGTTTTCTAAGCACACTACCTTCATTGCCATTAAAATCATGACTGCTTCTTTTCCTTACTGAATCTGAAATCTAACTTATCTTCCTAATTACCGCAGATGTCCACCTATCTCTGCAAATCTTCCTTGTTGTCGGCCACTAGCACTATAACATCTGCGTACATCAATGCTGGTGGTGCCTGTTCAATGATTTTTCCTTGTTTGACGAAAGATAGGTGGAAACCCAGTTCACTTTCCTCTAATTTGGACTCTTGACTCTAATCCTTGTAGGTGCATCAAGAATATAAGGGTGACAGGGAACACCCCTGCATTAGCCCCTGTTTTACCTCTGCAGGCTTGAATACCTGTTTTTCTCACTTTATAACTACCTTGTTACCTTTATAGATATCCTTTAAAAGATAAGTGACTACATCTTCCACGCCTAGTGTGTCCAGTATTCCCCACAATTTCTCTTGAACCACGCTATTGCACGCACCCTTGATATCCAAAAGTGCTGGCCACAAGGGCCTGTGTTCCTTTTATGCTACTTCGATGCACTGCGTCAGTGAGAACAGATCGTCTTCCAACCTCCTGTGTTTCGGAAACCCATTCTGCAGTTCCCCCAGCACCCCCTTGTCATCTATCCACACCTGCAGTCTTTCATTCATAATCTGCATCGCCAGCCTGTAGACCTATGATGTCACTAGTTATAGGACGGTAGTTGTTTATGTCAGCTTTGTCTCCCTTTCCTTTATAGATCATGCTCATCGTGCTAAGTTTCCATCTATCGGAAACTTCACCATCGATTATTATTTTGCTCACTGCCTCTCTTAAAGCTCACTTAGACTTCGGACCTTATGTCTTTATCAGCATAATTGGAATGCCATCTGGGCCTGTTTATGTACTACCAGGAGCCCTTTTCTCAGCCTTTTCCCACTCTCGTTGTGAGAATGGAGCCATTGCGCCACTTGATTTATCCTTGTCTATTGTGGTGCATAAAGCACATTTTTGTTGAAATCTTTCTGTCGCCCTTGTTCTTATATTGTTTGTTTGTTTGTATCCTTTAATTTATGGCTCGTACCCACTCTGATGGATTGGCCAAGAGAACAAATAGTCTCATATGAACGATAACTGCATTATTGCTTACAACGAAAAAAAGGGGTGGGGGAGTTGTATAGTTAAGACAGTATGTTGGAAAAAAAGAAATAAACCAAAGATTTAGATAGTGAGAAAAAAATCAATAACAAAGTAGACACTAATAGCTACAACTTGATTTTGGGAGCCGACCAGACAGCTGGTTTTGCCAAACCCGATTAATTTGGTATGTCACGAATTTATTCAGAATAGAAAATTACTTTTTGACCCGTTTATATGCAATAGCTTCGTCCTTTTCTAGCCTAGTGCCTTGAGCTGTAGTTATAAACCGCTGCTCTAGGCTCGTCTCATTTCTTAGGGAGTTTAGATGGTTTTAAAATTTTGCAGCTGCCTTTCTATCTCTTTTATGTACTTCTGCCAGCCAATGACCTCCCTTTCTTGTAATATTTTCATTGATCAGAAGGATGCATTCCTTTTTTGTTGTTGTTGTTGTTCTCATAGTGTAAGTGGCGCATACCCACTGTGGGGGATCGGCCAAGAATCGAGTGGTTTTAAAATTTACTGTTCAGATTTGGAATAATGGAGGTATAACAGAAAGATTACCGATAGCCTAGGCAAGTGTGGTGCCTAATTAATGCATACAAATATTTACATAAACAAATTATTCTTAGAATAGAGCAATAATCTGATTTTATATGTATATAATTATGTGGACATGTTAGGATAATGAAACTGGTTGATTAGTCAACCTATTAGTTTCATCAATATAGTCCCGGACGGCCGCGCATACTTTCCCATTAGAGAAACCAGAAATGAAAGCTCCAAAAGACAAAATGACAGGCAGAGATCAGTCCATACAAATACAACGCAAAGGTATTTCTAATAGGGTTTTTCGTAATGTGTTAAACCGCCTGCAGGTCAAAAAGAAATGGTCTATTCTTTTCAGTTCATCACAGAATGCGCACAGTGGCGAAGGTGCCTGAGCAGACCTGTGTTTATAGAAATTTAGATTTGGTACCCGGCAACGCAGCCTTGTGATAGCTGCTTCTTTTTTTCGAGTGCGGCAAAAGTCTCTTCGTCCTGGGATATAATAAATGGCGATATTCTGTAGAGTTTGTTAGTTCTGAACCTTTAAAGACTTGCATAAGCGTACGTCTGCAGGAATCGAGCGGCAGTCACATAAGCGGTTGATGGACAGAGCGGTAGAGTTGGTTCGCTGACTGAAGACTTAGCTAAGGAATCGGCTATTTCATTCATAAACAAACAAACCTTTATGTCCAGGCACCCAAACTAATCGTACTTTTCTCAAATGCACAGGTACTAGTGCTCGGAACGCCCTTGTTACGTGATTATCAGCACCAACAGAAAGTGCTGCACAGAGAGATAGGGAATCTGTTATTATGACAGCTGATGAAATAGCTGTATCTAACTTGCGTAAGGCGAGCACTACTGCCAGAAAACTCAGCCACAAAAATGGGTATGAAGTCGGGTAGTCGAACGGAATAACTCCAATTTAAAATCGGGCTGAAGATACTAACCCCTGACTTTTCGTCGTATTGCGATGCATCTGTAGCAATAATAACTTTATTTTAATACGGCAGCAGGTGATCTTGTAGTAAACCATCCAAAATATTATGGGGAAGTAATTTGGCATTATTAAAAAAATTGTCGTGAAATTGAATTTCCACCGAGGCAGAATTATCACGACTCGGCATGATGTCGCATTACGTACGTTTAGAGGCTTAAGTAAATTTTGCACAAATATAATTTGTGGCGTGTGAAATCAATGCTGGTAGTGCCTGTTCAATGATTTTTCCTTGTTTGACGAAAGATAGGTGGAAACCCAGTTCACTTCCCTTTAATTTGGACTCTAATCCTTGTAGGTGCATCAAGAATAGCAAGGGTGACAGGGAACACCCCTGAATAAACCCCTGTTTTACCTCTGCAGGCTTGAATATCCTGTTTTTCTCACTTTATAACTACCTTGTTACCTTTATAGATATCCTTTAAAAGATAAGTGACTACATCTTCCACGCCTAGTGTGTCCAGTATTCCCCACAATTTCTCTTGAATCACGCTATTGCACACTCCCTTGATATCCAAAAATGCTGGCCACAAGGGCCTGTGTTCCTTTTATGCTACTTCGATGCACTGCGTCAGTGAGAACAGATCGTCTTCAAACCTCCTGTGTTTCGGAAACCCATTCTGCAGTTCCCCCAGCACCCCCTTGTCATCTATTCACACCTGCAGTCTTTCCTTCATAATCTGCATCGCCAGCCTGTAGACCTATGATGTCACTATTATAGGACGGTAGTTGTTTATGTCAGCTTTGTCTCCCTTTCCTTTATAAATCATGCTCATCGTGCTAAGTTTCCATCTATCGGAAACTTCACCATCGATTAATATTTTGCTCACTGCCTCTCTTAAAGCTTAATTGGAATAACTCCAATTTAAAATCGGGCTGAAAATAACAACCCCTGACTTTTCGTCGTATTGCGATGCATCTGTAGCAATAATAACTTTATTGTAATACGGCGCAGGTGATCTTGTAGTAAACCATCCAAAATATTATGGGGAAGCAATTTGGCATTATTAGAAAAAATTGTCGTCAAATTGAATTTCCACCGAGGCTGAATTATCACGACTCGGCATGATGTCGCATTACGTACGTTTAGAGGCTTAAGTAAATTTTGCACAAATATAATTTGTGGCGTGTGAAATCGCGGCCATCTAGCAGCAAAAAAATGACTCCGGAGGGGAAATAAAGGCTGTTTCTGAATGTCGTAATGGTGATTCATAAATTATTAAGAATGTCTGAACAGTCAGAAGGCGAATTCTACAAGAAAGCGGAGGGACCCTTGATTCGAGGTACAACACATTGTTGGCAACTGTTTTGGGAAGGCCAAGGCATAAGCGCAAACCTTCTCTTTCCAGAAGAATTAGATGCCGAAACTTGTAAGCTGTAGCTCAAGAGAAAAATACACAACCAAATTCCAAAATGGGACGAACATACATGCGATATATCATTAATAATGTGTCTCTTCTCATACCTATGCGGTAGTTGCTTAGCCTACACAGTAAAAAGTTTTACACCCAGAAGGGTGTAAATGAGCTGGTCCCATGGACGACACCCTAAGGGTGCTCATTCAGCACCTTCCAAAAGGGTGCCTTTCCATGCACCCTTAGAATAGGGTGTACATGTAAAAAAACTGTATGGTGTTACAAAAACACCCTTAAGGAAGGGTGCCTTCGATGTCCATCACTTTTTAGCACCCTCTGAGGAGGGTGCGAGAAGGGTGCACAAGGGTGTTGAGTACCCATGGCAGGGGTGCCAGTATTCTTTTAGACTGCACTAATAGATATCAGCATGCACTGATTACACACTACTTGAAGAAAGTGGTCCTGATTATCAATGGTGCGCCACCTGTCGATCTTCCATTCATTGCGCGTGGGCAAAAGTATAAACACGAACAATCGTGTATGAACTTCTGCTGGATCTATATGGTGGTGGTGGTAGTGGTTAGAAGATGAGAAAAGGCACCTAATTTCTGCAACCCGGTTGGGAGCACGGCGCAGTGCCTGTGGATCTATATATACTTCACAGTATATGCATAATGCGCGTTACAGAAAACGAAGCCTTGCTGCCCTTGCATATTGCATATATTTAATAGGCAAATAAAACTTATAAACTTTTCTTCTGCCACACAAGCTTTTTCACCAGATGTGTAACATGTTCACGTATACGTACACTACACATGCGACACCTCAAATGTTTATTATATTTTTTTCAGTTTTACTTTATTGACAATTCTTTGCAACATACAATAACACTGGTTTCAGTTTAGTATACTACTTTAACTACATAGAGAGTGCAAATGAAATACACGCTAATATATCCCTATAATTCTTTCAAGTATCCACAATCCAAGTTCGTTTCCAGTTTAATACTTCTTCATGTACACAATCAGTTAATATATAGGAATAAAATACAGGCAAATATATACTTATAATTCTTTCAAATAGATACAATCACCATGATTTCATTATATACGCCTTCATGTACACAATCGTTCCCAAGAAGTGTTGCACACAAAAATATATACGGATAGTGTTTTCAAATGTATACAATCACAGTGGTTTGAGCTCTGTATTCCTGGATGTATAACAATTGGTTATGAAAATTGATGTACATGCAAACATATATGGGTTTTTGCACATATAACTTTAGCGAATACTTAAAAAACCAATACAATGATCAGAAACAGAATAAGCTAAAACCGAACACAAAACCTGAGTCAGGACACACAAAAAACAAAAGTCATAGTGCATAATCACGGCTAATGACACAGCTGGGTCATTTTATGCCAAATGTCCCAGCCATTTTGGCAACCATCTCAAATGTATTCGAAAAACTCGTGCTGCATTGAAAATAGTGAACTTCTAGAATATTTAGGAGAGGAAAATATTTGGTCACGTGGCTGCCTTCTGAACTTCCTGGAATGCCATCTAGGTGTTGTATGCGAAACATTTTATTTTGAAAGCACCGCTCCTTCTTTCTCTACGAAACTCGGTCTACCTGTTACGTAACAACAGTTTAATTTGGGCTAGTTGGTTCATCGTGGTTGTGTGCTAGTCACAGCGCGACAACCTAAGGAAGAGACAGAAAGGACAGGAAAGAGCACCGACTGTCAACTGAATTTAATGAATGTGCTACGAGCGCTTTTATACGGTGTATAAGAACTGTGCTCCTGCGCGATGACACGTGTGACCTCTACAAAATAATCTTAACTGAGAAAAGAATACTCCCTCTCGGAAAGGATAAGTGAACGTGTAGTGATGCACTGATCATTGGTTTACCTGATAAAAAATACTTCTACAAACGTTAAATTGGCATTAGGTAAACCTATTCTCGTGACGAATGGTGCAAGATTGACTATTCCTGTTGCTGTTTAGTACACACACTTTTCAAAGCTTGCAAGGGGTGGAAAACAACACGTTAATATCGTATCTGCTGTCTACTTTTTAATTGTGAGACACGTGATGTGGTATGACATGCAAAGGTTTTGGTCATTGTTTTCTGTTGGATCTGTCTTCTTTAACTTTACTTTCTGCAGGAGGGTTTCGCAAACGGGTGTGATGATTTTGTTGGATATCCAGCATCTTTTAGTCCTTTAATCTGGTTTTTAAGCCTGACCTCACCCTTGTGTTAACATGACTTCTGAAGGGCGGCCTGAATACATGTGGTATCGATTATTCTTTTTACTAAAGTTTGAATGCCCACTATCAAAAGGCAGAACATTATTAGCACTCCTGGGCTGATAGCACCAGCCAATACCCCAACAGCATCATCACACTCGTTTGCCAAACCCTCCTGCAGAAAGTAAAGTTAAAGGAAACAGGACCAAAAAAAAACAGAATGACCAATGACCTTTGCATGTCACACGGTACTACGTACATATGGTGTCTCACAATTTTAGGAAAAGAGCCAGCAGATATGACATTGTTGTTTTCCACCCCTTGCAAGCTTTCAAAAGTGCATGTACTTACAGCAACAGGAATAGTCAATCTTGCACCATTCGTCACTAGAATAGGTTTACTGAATGCCAATGTAATGTGTATGATACCGCTAACACGTGTAAAAGTAAACATAGGACAAACTGGGCAATGCTTCAATGATCAAGCAAGACAGCATGCTTTAGATGTTAAGAAGGGCTATAGTAGTCTAATGGCCGGACACCGTAAAATATGTAAGTGTAGTCCTAGTTTTCAAAAAACACGGTTTTTGAAAAAAAGCAAGCAGAAAAAATGAGAGATTTTAGAACTCTTTATCAGGAAGGCCAAGGATCAATGCATCAGTACACCTTCACTTATCTTTTCCGAAAAAGATTATTCTTTTCTCGGTTAAAATTATTTTGTCATGGTCGCACATGTGTTGTTGCAGATGAGCCCTGGTCTTGTGCTCAGTATAAAAACGCTCGTAGCACCTTCAATGAATTTCAGTTGACAGCGCTCTTTCCTGTCCTTTTTGCGATAAGATTTTTATTACAGAAAGAATTTCATTTCCTTACAATTTAGGTATAATGATGAGTTTTCATTGTATCACAACATGGAGCAAATTGCATCTCAATACGGACAAAAATCCCATTTTTGTGAAATTCGTGATATTTTTTGTATATTTCAGCAGCTTGAAAGGTCTAAAGATATTTTTTCCTCAAAATATACCTTCTGTTGAGTAAGTGTTCACTGCTCAGATATTAATACAAAGTGCAATATTGCAAAAAATGCAAACAGAACACATTTTGGCTTTATTCTTGGAAACAAATTTGGCAAAAAATTGCACTATTATTATTGAGCTTCAAATACCTTACAGAAGCACATTTACCTAACAGGTAGACCGAATTTGCTTTAGAAAAAATAAGCGGTAGTTTCAAAACGAAATTTTCCACAAACAGCACACAGACGGCGTTATGCCAGGAAGATATAAGCCAGCCACATGAAAAAAACTTTTTTTGCTCGCTGAAATATTCTAGCAGTCCACTGTTTTCAACGCAGTAAGTCAGAACATTTTTTTTCAAGTACAATTCAGATGGTCGCCAAAGTGGCTGGAACGTTCGGCATGGAATGGTCCAGCTATATTTAAGCAAAATAACTTAGACAAATAACAATATTTGTTCATCTACCATGACCACACTAGAAAAAAGTTGTTCAGGCGTTGTGACACTAAAGTTTTGAGCGTCGTACTGACTGAACAACTTCTCTGATAAACTCCTAAACTCAAGCCGAGAAAAAGCCGCTCAATCATGGTGGTTGTTGAAGGCCTTGCGGCCGCAGACAATGTTGAAAATAAAAAAAAATCAACTCATCAGTGCTGTCACTCCTTCTTCGTCATTACTGACACGGGAGATTTTTCGGTTATCCATGTGGAGGTTCAGAAAGTAGGCTTGCTCTAGGCTGGGGCCGGGGTAGACTACGCAGGACGTCAGCGGCACCCTCTCATCCTGTAATAAGAGCAAATATGACTTCTCATAAAAGGATGTTCGTGCTTTCTGGCAGCCCCATATATAAATAAAGTGTAGTGCGTATCCTTCGAAATGGCGTGTAATTGACATTACACTGAACTCGAAGCATACAACCCATACATTCCAATAATTTCGTATGATAAAGATAAGAGTTTTCCAACATACAGCAAATTCCCGAAATGAGGTGAAGTGTAAGACTACAGCTCAAAAATGGCACTTACGAAAGCCTGAACTCACCTAAGAGTAAAATTCCTTCTAGGGTAGTGAGCCAGTGTGAGAAACAATTCTTAAAGTACAACGCTCAGAACATGTAGCATTATTCAAAACGCACAAGAAACTTACCTCTTCATGTACAAACAGTGAAGACATCCCTGCTTTCTCTTTTACATGTGAACAAATGATCTTGGGCGTGGCACTAGCGAAGAGGTCTGCAAAAAAAAGTAAAAGATTTACTGACTTTAATCACGCCTCTAACAATCTGAGGAATTGTTACAAGTCACCAATCAGAGCAATTCTGACTGCCTCTATATAAGGGCATCGAAAATGAACAATTTTCTCGTTCTTTTTACCCTCACAAGACGCTCCGTCAATGGAATCTAATCCAAATTTGACGCTTTGCTTCCTATTTGCCTGCTTTCTAGACGTAGGGCTGCGAACATGTGTTTTGTGGACCTAATCTAGCACAGAAATTCTTCATCTATAATTCAATCATCTTAATTAATTGTAACTTGATAAAAGATGTGATAGCTCGTCCAGTTTTTAAAGAGTTGCGGGCCTGCAAAAGGCACTGCCTAGCACGTATGAAAGTATTTATTTAAAAATTTTTTTTCAAAGCTTGCTTTCAGAAAAAGCGTCTGGCATATTTCGACAAGCAAGCCCATCCCCTGATGGCGTCAGGGGCACGCTATTAGCGATTATTGACCACGGAAGTTACAAACGTTACCCGTGCCTAAATACTCAGTTAAACACAATCAAGCAAGTAGGAGCGCTCGAACGACACCAACGCGCGCGGACGCCGTCTACGTTGCAGCAGCCATGGCTTATGCTAGAGCTACCGCACATAGCTCCCACAGTCACGTATACTCTTTCGATTCTGTTATAACGTCGAACGTTATCGCAGATGAAGGCAATGCACGAAAACAGCAAACAGAAACGAGGAAAAACAACGCACGGTGATGGCCACAACAACGCGCCTTTGGAAGTCTGCTAGATCTTTCCCTGTTGCTGGTGACACTTGTCGTAAATAGCTTAAAAGACCGAGGCGCACGTGCTTGGAGCATTGCGGCATATCAGCACCTTCAACTATAACATATTTAAGAAAAAAAAGCCATTTCGTACAGTGCGCCTCTGTACATAATTTTTTCTTTTTCTTTCTTTTTTTACGCTTACACCTACAGAAGCACGTTGCACATTTGAGTATTAATAGAAATGTTATTACGATGTAGCCCAAAGCACGTCTTAAAACACTATCAATCACTTTGTGCAGTGTAGAGACAATGTGCGATCAGCAACTAATCGCGCCGTTGTTAAGTGATCACATCACTCACTGTATGAGTGATGCACGCACTTACACAACATCGCGCATAGCGGTGTGAACTCGTTAAGTCACACGTTTAATCGGGCATCTGCAACAGGCCCGCTAACGCATGCTGTTGTAAATGGCTGGCAGCCTACTTTGGCAGAGCTGCTGCAGGCGCCCAGCTAGCGCTGTATGATTACTACCTACGAAAACAGTACACTCACCGTTAACAGGCCCACGTTGTCCGCGTCCGCCTGCTCCATGAATATTCCTTAATCCGAACGTCACTTCCAACACGGTGTCATGCGTGACCACCACTGAAGATGTGCCTGTTCGCTGGAACTCACACAGCGACCAAGACCCCAGACCAACGCAACGCATTTGAAAGACGGATCAGACAGAGAGAGAGCAACGTTGAGAGAGAGGAGGAGGAGGCTTTGGCGGCGGCACCGCAGCTGTCGACGCAGGTGTTCTGTGACGCAACTATTCGCTTATCTACACCGCCGTTGGGGGGGCAACGCTGGCCGGGGTGAGCGGGGGGGGGGAGGAGCGCGGAAACCCGCCAAGACGGCACTGAAAGGCAAACGCTATGGCGCATACGGCGGACGGCCGTTCGACGTGGAATGACTCCTTGTAAATGGCAACTCTCCTTCCAGCCAGTCGCACAGCGAGGCAGGTTATTTACCAGCCTCGGGTTCTTTGAGTATTTTGACAGAATGCGATTGCAGTGGGCTGAAAAATAGTTAAGCAAAACTTGCGGAAAACAAAGTGCACCATAGGAATGGACAGAAACAATAATTATTTCGTCCTCGGTGGCATTAGCGGGAGAGCATCGCTACACCTTTTTCTAGAGGAATTTTTTTTCATATTGTCTGTGTCTGGCAATTCCGCGTATGGTGCCGCAAACACTGAATGCGTAGTCGAAGCAGGAACAAATTAATACACAGTCGCGGATGTTTAGAAGGCTTGTCACGCACCACGAAACGTGTCGAGGTTGTTACAACAAACTTTTTGCTGACCACATGATCAGCACATAATTCCATATGGTTGCCAATGAGCTAGCTAAGCACCTGTAGCAAAGGCAGGGCACATTCTTGTTAAACGTTGTTAATATAAACGATGGTTGTGCATAAGTGCAATCGACAACTTTCCGTGTGAATTGGTCATAACCCACGTTTTCGAGCATAAAAGCGCCTCAGCGGACCTAATCAGCTACCACAGCAAGTTCGTAAGCAATGATGAGGTATGGATGTGCAGCTGTTTTCCACGTACTGAATTGTCCGTGTACAGTGCGTTGACCACCGACATTTCTTAAGCCACCTCCCATATAGACTCCCAGTCTGAACAGGCGTGGGACCTCAAACACTAAGAAGCAGTGCCCCCCTCCGCACACACACACGAAATTTGAGGGTGCACGGGCTGATACACACGCATACTTATTCACAGGTGCACACACATACACGTATACACACATACGGTAACACACACATGCGACCGTAAACGCACGCATGCATGGGCGTACACATGTGCAAAGGCACGCTTAACACAAGCACGGACTCGCACATACACGCGCACGCACACATGAAAAGGTATACACACAATCGCGCTTACACGCGAACACATGCGCAGGCCCACGCACACACACCCATACTCGGGCGAACATTATGTTCCTGTATATAATCCACAGCAAACATGTAGCTTATAACCAACGCTAAGGTGAGCTTTCGTAACGTGGATTGCGGTTAATTGCCATTATAGATGAAACGCGATTTGCTTCTGCTGGCATTCTGCTGTATTCGGAGAGCACCTTCACACATTCTAAGTCTAGGCCGTCATTTAACGCAAGGTCCACATATTCGTGCAGTAGCTACGCTGCTCGGCCGCCAATCCGAAGGTCGCGGGTCCGATGCCGGCCGTGGCAGTCGAATTCAGATGGAGGCGAAAAGGTAGAAGCCTGTGCACTGTGCGATATCAGCGACCAATAAAGTAACACCAGATGGTCAAAATCTCTAGAGCTTTCCACTACGACGACCCTCATAATCATATCGAGGTTTTGGGACGTAAAATCTCAAATATTATAATGATGTGTTCTTCTTATGCTGCATATTCTATCTGATGAATCGTCACCTACACCCTTCTCAGGCACAAAAGCACCCTTAGAGCCTATTTGAGGGTGCTATCGAAGCAAGCACCCAAACAAATAGGTGCTTTTTTTCAATCGACCATTTATGGATGTTAAAAGGTGTTGCAAAGGGTGCTTTCTCGTAAAAGCACCCTGTTTACACCCTTTTGGATGTAAAAAGTTTTACTGTGTACGTAATATGGCAATGGCCCGCACACCTTTTCCGGCGATATATTCGATATGAGGTCGTCAATTAAGCGATGTATGATAAATTTTTCCACGGTATTTAACAGATTCCACCTGTGGTATATCCTCATGATGGTAAGACAGAGAGATAGTTCACAGGGTATTGCAGCGGGAAAACAAGGAGGGCACATTTACTCGGATTAAGTAAACAGCTGTTGCCATCGAGCCAGCTCTCCAATATATTAAGGTAAGTCTGGAGCCGTTCATATAAAGTCTGAATGTTATCTGCCATTGCAAAAAATGCGATGCTGTCTGCATAAACATAAGTTGTTATATCCTGTTTACGTGTGATGGTGCTCATAAGTAAATAAATAGCACCGGGGAAACCACCGAGCCTTGCAGTACTCCCCTCGTTTGGGTATGAGTAGATGATAAAAACCCATCTTTAAAACAATAAAATTTTCTGTCTGCGAGAAAATTGTGAACCCACGCTACTATGTATGATGGAAAATCAAGGTATTCTAATCGATCTATCAAAATACAGAGCTCCACGGTATCATATGCTTTAGCAATGTCTAAGGTAACTAAAGCAGCATATTTTTTATGTAGCTGAGGCTAATTGAAGCCTACTTTCTAAGTCAACGTGGGCATCCCATATTGTAACAACAAGCTCTGAACCCAATTTGACAAGGACTTAGAATTGAGCTCATGGTAATAAGTTCTTTAATTTGTATATTGATGATTCTATCAACCAATTTCACCAAGTTTGATGTCAGTGCAATCGGCCTTATGTTATCCAACGTGTATGCATCAGTTTCATTTTTAGCAACAATACAATTTTGGCAAGTTTCCATTCTGGAGGTATCCATGCGTTCCCTAAAGAATAATTCACTAGTTCTAGCAAAAGATTAGGCGATTCTTGGAGTAAACATTTCAACATAGAGTTCTTAATCCCATCTGGTCCAGGAGCCGTCCTCGGTAAGCATAATACTGTCTGATTCAATTCAGCTAAAGAAACTTCTGAAAATTCATGCAAGTTTACCAGAACGGACTGAATAGCCAAAAATGTAGCAGTGAAGCGGCGCTCTAAACCTTGCGCTATGTCTTCTAGAGAGGTGTTCATTTCTACCGGCGTCAAGACACATGACTGCAACGTTCAAGGTGCTGGCAGTACTTTTCTTGTCCGAAGATAAGCGAACAAAGCACGCTTACTTTTTGATTTAGAAAAATACTCAAAATGTCTACTGTCGTATTCTTCTTTCGCGCGGTTCACTGTACGCTTAAATACGCCAGTAAGGAATTGATAGACCTTCTAGTTTGTTGGGCTCTGATTAAGAACAAGTTTTTTCCAAGCGGCTTTTCGTCTTCTATAATAGCGCGTACACTCGTCGTTCCACCAACGAAAGGAGGATCGTTTATTCGATGGAATGAAAAATTCAGAATTTTTCCTAGATCCCTCCAGCATTGACCCAATCGTAGATGCAATCTCCTTAGTACTGGCATTTTCAAGCTTGGAAACGGCAGAACGGAGGCAGGCTTGAAATTCGCTATGGTTGATGTATGTGCGTTTTGGCTGATCTAAAGTTATTGTTGGACAAGTAATGTCAAAAACTACAGGCAGATGGTCACTGTAAGTTGCCGAATCCAAAACAGCCCATGACAAAACCTTGATTGCATTGGAGCAAAACGTTAAATCCAATACTGAGCTAGTTTGACCTCGGACAAATATTACATGACATTTATTCAGACAGGAGAGGTTGTGATCAATAGTTCATTCCCACAGTCGCCTACCACAAGAATCTGTCCTTATACCCGAAGACAAATGATGTGAATTAAAGTCTCCTGTGAGTACAATTTCCTTTCTACATGCTACTAAAACGCTGTCAAGATAACGCGTGCTTTGCACACCGGAGGGGAAGTAACAATTTACAATTGAAAAAGGGTGGTATCTGGGGAGACACAAGTCTAACGCTAATATTTCACAATCCAAGTCTAACATTCCGAAAGAAATTTTCGCCCTATGGCATAATTTACTTGATACAAGGATCATTAAACCACCACCACGTGATGGGCGATCTAATCGAAAAGAACGAAAACCTGCAAGATGGAAATTTTTATCTGGTGTGAGCCAAGTTCTTGGATAATTATAATATCAAGATTAAAAATATTGTAAAATAATGTAAGTCGATGAAGGCTGAGAATATAGAACGGCAGCTCCACTGTAGTACCCTCAACTGACCTACGGTGTTGAGCGCACTGCAGAGGTGCATGTCGCGCCCTTGTTAGCACCTTCACGCGAAATAGCTGATTCATTCCGTTTAGATTTGGACTTGAGATCGGTGAAGATAGGCGATCTGGTACGTTTATTAGTTCGTATGTCGAGTTCCTTATCTGTAGCAGTACTTGTGCTCGGCTGAGGCGAATGTCGGTCCAAGTGCACCTGTGTTCTTGACTGCTTAGCCTTGCCTGCAGATGCAGAAAGTTCGTCCAACACTACGTTGCGTGGCTGTGTGGCATCGCTGGTAATGTGTAATACTGCAGGTTCTGTACTAGTCTGTACTGTTTGTCCAATCTGACTTGAAAGAATTTGCACTAAACAGTCGGAAAGGTTAGGTATGAGTTTATTCATTGCCTTACTCACTGATATTTCTACAGCAGTTTCAATAGCCTGCGATAGGTTCGAGTCCATACTGGAAGTGCAGCGCGCTGTAATACCAGAGTATCCAAAAGCCCTGTCTCTAACTATGTCAATGGCTTCCCTTCGAGAACAGCGGCGGTGGTCAATAACTTCTAGGATTTGAACCTCCCGGGAACGAGTGGAGCAGTCAGAGTTGTCGGCGCAGTGACTGCCCCCACAGAGACAACACTTTTCCGCGGTTGCAGTACACTTGCTTGAAAGATGGCTCTCTCCACAAATGCTACAACGAACGTTAGATTTACATCCTCCCGCACTGTGGCCGAATCTCCAGCAGTTCTTGCACTGAAACGGACGAGAAGCGAGGGGTTTTACTCGGAAGACTAGTGGCCATGATTTTTTTCTGACGGGCATTTTGTGCCCACGATTGTCGCGATGACAGATTCGGTTGGTACCCTCTCTTTGTCGACTAGGCGATTACACCGGTAAATTGAAATTACGCCTGCTCCAGAGAGCCTGTCTAGGGTCTCAGCTGGGCTCAGCTTGGAGTCGACTTCCCGTACAAGGCCTTTGGTACATGCAAGGTGAGGCTGAATAGAAGCACTCACCGGGGTAGCAGCAAAGGAGGTGCATTTGAGAAGATCCTGCACGCAGGTCTGATCCGGCGACCTGCACACGATACCTCCTCGCCCAAATGGGCGCACATCTGTGATCGTCTGGAAATGGTTTGAAGTTGTCCTAAGTTCCTTTTGAACCGCCTGAAGGTTTGTAAGTCTGATGAAGCCTCCATTTGTAGGTACCAGTGCCACGGGAATGCTGTCGATACCACTCCGGTAAAAGGAGTCTAGCGGTAATTCATTACACGGCAGGGAAGCTGACCAGGCGGATCGCGCCTGGCCAGGAAAAGTAGTCGACATGAGCACTAGAGATATGGTTCGACTCAGAAACAGATAAACTATAGAATCGAACTCTAAGACAGAAAGTTAAAACCACTCAATCCTTAGCCACGAACACCCCAGCAGGTTGAGCACGGGCGAGCGTTACCCTTTTACAGATTAGCAAGACTTCCCATTTTCTCTCAACATCATTTGTCGGTTCAAAAAGCGCAAGTTTTTCAAAAAGCGCAAGCAGCGATTGAGTCGGTATTTGATATTAAGCCAAATGTGTCACTGAAATCTGTTCAAACAGCTGCAAAAAACTTGTGCAATAGCCTTCTATTGCATGATTCGGCTAAACAGATCATGAGAAAGGATAAACTGGGCTTAGACTTGTTTTTTAGTTGCAAGACGCACAAAGATGGAATGCCGTTCTGGGTAATTATTTCGGAACAAGGTTCTTGGCAAAAAAATGTGGCGTTTTTTCTACAGGAAAAGCTGAATCTCCTTCAAATCAGTGACCCCTTTCACACTAAGAATTCTGAGCAGATTGTGAATTTTTTGGTATCGAATGCCAAAACTGTCGTTAAGGCGTTGTCCATAGATGTGAAGGATTTGTACAATTCTTTACTCCATGAAATACCTCTAGAATTTGTTGAGGAGTGCATACTTGAGCATAGTGCAGTGACCATTTAGAACACTTGTGGTATGTCAGTGAGAGGTTTTCTAGATTTACTGGCTTTGTACTTAACGTCCACATTCGTAAATTGGAATGGGAACACCTATATCCAAAAACAGGGTATTTGTATTGGTTCTGCTATTGCACCAGTCCTTAGTGATATTTTCATGGCCCACTTAGATCGATTAATTGATGAGAGGTTGTCGGGAACTAAGGTTTTAAAGATCTTCAGGTTTGTGGATTATTATTTGGTTTTTTCGAAGTGTGATGCCAAAGAGTTTCAAAGTGCTGCTGTTTTGACACTTGAAGTATTTGAGACAGTTTGCCAGCTCCTGAAACTTACACATGAAGTGCCCTATGGTGATGCGCTCAGGTTCCTAGATCTGTCGTTACAATTTCAAGATGACCACGTTTGCTGGCTTTATGAGCCCAGGAGCAAAAAGCCATTGTTGCCTTTTTCTTCTGCCCATACGAAAGTAGTGAAGAGGTCTGTTGCGCGAATGCGCCTTTTTAATTCATTGAAGAAGTCATGTTTTCACCTCATGAAGAAGAGCTTTGAGCAACAGGTTTTGCGACTGAAGGCAGCAGGCTACCCGCAACGAATGGTTATAAGCGTCGCTGAATCGCTACATAGGGACCTAAAGAAACAAGATAGGCAGCGTATTAACACTTCCCTGCAGCAGCGGAAAACGGCTGTTGTCCCCTATATCCATAGTGTGGCACACAATCTTAGAAAGATTGGTAATAAGGTGGGCGTCCGAGTGGTTATGTCTGCTCCTGAAAAACTGTCCAGAATATGTCGCCAAACTTGTCCTGTTTCAAAAGAAAAGAAAGGTTGCCAAATTAAGCATCGCAATAAATTTGTCGAGTGTGCACAGTCTGTTGTTTACAGAGTTCCCCCTTCATGTGGTCTTGTTTATGTGGGAACAACCGAAAGATGCATTAATGAAAGGCTAAAGGAGCACCACAATAAAGTGCAGAAGGGTACTGATGGTCACTTGGCGATCCACTGTAAGGAGTGCGGTTGTGTGCCTTATTTTGATAACACGTGCGTGCTGTATCGAGACAGAGATTTGTTAACCCGTTTGATAGTGGAAGCGGCTGAAATGACACGCGATGATTTTGATTGTGTTAGTGCACCCTCTATCTCGCTCACGCGGAAAGAACCATGTTTTTGAATGGGGTGATAGACAATAACGGATAGTGAAGTACGGGACTGGTACGTGTGTTTTTGTTGTCTACCATTTTAATCTTTTTTTTATTCACTTTGCTCTTTTTCTCTTTTCATCCTCTTTATGTACTCTGACGTTTGTAATAAACGTTTAGTTGAAGTTAAGCGCTTGTGTTGTGTGTTCGTTGTAATAGTGGCTGCGCTTCCTAGCAAGATGCTCCCATGTTATTTGCCCTTGACATTTCTCGGTACTGTTGCAAATGATCAAATCAAGCCTTTCACATATATTCATGATCATTTTGCCTGTCGGGTCGGTATACCTATCTATATCTTCTATGGGCGCATTCATATCTCCTAGTATATTTATCTCGCACTCTCCTACTTACTCCTGAATGTCCTTTGATATACACTTTATCATTGCCTGGCTTTCCTCTCTGGCCTTTGCTCCCGTCCACATGTACAAGAAACTAAGGAGTGTCATTTCCCTGCCACTTTCCCTTTCAGCCATAAATGTTCCTTGCACTCCTGCTTGACGCTTTGCCAGTCTGTACTTTTATGAATGAATGCTCCAATACCGCCCCCCTTTCTGCTGCCTTCTGTTCTATTACAATACTCCCACGCGTAGCCCGGATTGTTAGGAGGTTGTTCCATGTCCCTGAGATGTGTTTCTACAAAACCGTATACCATCGGCCTCTCCCCCCTTATCTGTTCTTCTATCTCTTCCCACTTGAGCCTGTTCACACCACCCTGCATGTTAATATACCCTATGTCTGAATTGGCTCGGCGCTCGTGGCTATGTCTATATCTGCCCTGGACTCTACCTATCTTTGATACTGGTGCCACTTTGGAATCATATCGGTTCATACCACCTGTCAAAGAGTCTCCCTGGTTGTTTTCCTCGTTACTAGGTATTCTGCACCCCGAAGGGACCGCTTTCTCCCCCCCCCCCAAAAAAAAAACTACTGCGCGTCCTGCAAGTCGCCAACCCACCTCATGACCTAGCCGCCCTTCGAAGTGAATTCTGTCTCGTTGAAAACCACCCCACCTATGTACCTCTCTGTTTATTTCCACCACCTCAAAGCCTTTCTCTCAACTCATCGGCCATATATCTTGGTTTGCGTTGACAACCGCTCTTTGCAGAAAGGTCAGGCTCGCAGCGCCCCCCTCAAAGCAGCGGCGAGGGGCATGTACTACATCCGATGCGTCGGCCGTAAGAACCGAGCTCACGGAGGTGCAGTACAACCCGGCTGTGGGCAACCGTATGGCAACCTTGAGTGGTGACTGGAGAAATGTGTGGAATGGTAACACTGTTGTACACGCCGGGGGTGGCGGATAAGGCGCGAGCGTTAAAAGCAAGTTCCTAAAAGTGCGCATTGGGTTTAGTGCGCGTGGTCAAGTTCTGTTTTATGAACCTTTTGCATGAGCCGGCCAAACTGCGATGAACAATTATACTTCAGTTGGAAATCTGAGAGATACCACACATTGTAGAAATAAGTTTCATTCGAAGCAATATAATTGGCTTGTTTCTATGCAGGCTTTTTTTGTTTTGAGCCAAGCATTAGGAGGAAGTTCGACTTGTTCGTGTAAATTTAGTATTGCGCATATCACGTACTTTCAGGCATTCTGAGCACACTGGCTCGTACAGGGCTAGCTCATGGGCCAACGCAACGCTGGGACTTACGTTAGAGCAGAAATATTTATTACTTCTACTCATCGCGATATTTAACTCATCAACAACACCACCAACTCCACCACAACACAGTCTTTTCACTCTGTCTCGTTGATATTTCAAAAGTCTGTGTCGCTAGAGACTAGAAAGAACCTCTGGCGCATATACCAGCACACCATAGACTGCGGTATATGCCGGCTTGTGTCGCACCTCACATGTGAAAAGGATTTTATAAGGCACGCGAGAGGGAAGTCCCGTTCTTCATGTTAAGACGGGCAAATTGTGTTTATAATACATTCAGGTTTTCGTTCTTATTAATTTTGGTATACACAAATCTAAGGGGATGACAACGAGTGCGCCAAGACGTAGACAGACAGACAGACAGACAGACAGACAGACAGACAGACAGACAGACAGACAGACAGACAGACATATAGATAGATAGATAGATAGATAGAGAGACAGATAGATAGATAGATAGAGAGGTAGGTAGGTAGATAGATAGATAGACAGACAGATAGATAGACAGATAGATAGATAGATAGATAGATAGATTTCGGCCACCTTGGCTTCTTTAACTCGCACCTGAACATCTGGGCACACGGGCCTTAAGCCTTTCTGTCTCCATCAAAATGACGGCTGCCTCAGGCGGTTTCCCTTCCACGACCTGCGCGTCAAAAACCGAGTGCCTTAGCCACTAGACCACCATGGCGGAGAGGCACCGCACTTCTTCATTCATTGTCAGTTCATTGCGAGCGTACTGTAATTAACTTGTGAGCACACAGCGGACGTCACTTAAGACGCGAAAAGATCGAGATTGTCAAGGTTGCGAGGTGGTTGTAATAAATACTGTCACGAGGTTATGACACACGCAGCACTTGAGAGGAAGC
This sequence comes from Rhipicephalus annulatus, assembly GCA_013436015.1. Lineage (NCBI taxonomy): Eukaryota > Metazoa > Arthropoda > Arachnida > Ixodida > Ixodidae > Rhipicephalus > Rhipicephalus annulatus. The sequence goes on along the minus strand of WOVY01015983.1, from coordinate 90,924 downwards.
ACGCAGGAGTCAGGGCGGTGCCGGGCGAACTGTTTATTGGGCGAACTTGTGCCCAGCAAAACAAGGCCAAACACAACTCACAGCAACAGCGGCGTGATCAGTCATCGGCCGACGGAAAAAGACTAACCAGTGGCGCACTGCGCCGGCTTTTATACACGCGTCGTAACGCGTTCCAGAGTGGCATACAAGATAAACGCGGCCTGCGTTGCGCTTAACAGAAAGTGATAGCGGCTTTCTTCGTAAACCAAAAGAACCGCACGTGTCAGTCTTTTAAACACGCGTCATAACGCGTTCCAGAGTGGCATACAAGATAAACGCGGCCTGCGTTGCGCTTAACAGAAAGTGATAGCGGCTTTCTTCGCAAACCAAAAGAACCGCACGTGTCACTACCCCCCTCTGAAAAAGCATCGTCCCGATGCTAAAGACAGAACATAAGAGAGAGTACATGCAATAAATTACATTAACAATGCGTCACAGCTAATCAGCGCGCGTAATAAGGTTTAAGTCGCACCACGTGTACGACTTCGGGTCGTGCACGGCGTCGTTGGGATGACGTTAAGCCATCGGGCACGACCTCATAGTCCAGTTCACCACGACGTCGGACTACCTTGTAGGGTCCAAAGTAGCGTCGCAGGAGCTTCTCAGACAATCGCCGTCGTCGTATCGGCGTCCAGACCCAGACAAGGTCGCCAGGTTGGTATTCGGTGTGGTGTCGTCGAAGGTTGTAGTGGCGCCTGTCGACCGTCTGTTGGCTCTTGATACGCAGGCGGGCTAGCTGTCGAGCTTCTTCAGCGCGATCCAGGTAGCTGGCGACGTCGAGGTCTTCTTCGTCGGTGCCGACCGGTAGCATGGCGTCGAGCGTCGTTGTTGGGCTCCATCCGTAGACGAGCTTGTATGGAGCAAACTGCGTCGTTTCCTGCACGGCCGTGTTGTACGCGAAGGTTACATACGGGAGTATGGCGTCCCACGTCTTGTGTTCGACGTCCACGTACATGGCCAGCATGTCGGCGATGGTCTTATTTAGACGCTCGGTGAGGCCATTCGTCTGTGGGTGGTACGCGGTGGTTCGGCGGTGGCTTGTCTTACTGTACCTCAAGATCGCCTGCGTTAGGTCAGCCGTAAAGGCCGTACCTCTGTCGGTGATGAGGACCTCGGGGGCTCCGTGGCGGAAGACGATGTTCTCAATGAAGAACTTGGCGACCTCGGCGGCAGTGCCCTTGGGCCCTTGTTTCGGCATAGCGGGTGAGGTAGTCAGTCGCTACGACAATCCATTTGTTGCCAGAAGTTGACGTCGGGAACGGCCCCAGTAAGTCCATGCCGATTTGTTGGAATGGCCGTCGAGGTGGTTCGATGGGTTGCAGAAGTCCGGCTGGCCTAGTTGTCGGCGTCTTGCGTCGCTGACAGTCTCTGCATGTCTTTACGTAGTGGGCGACGTCGGCAGTGAGGCGAGGCCAATAGTACTTCTCTTGTATTCGTGACAGGGTGCCGGAAACACCAAGATGTCCGGCTGTCGGGTCGTCGTGTAATGCTTCCAGAACCTCTGGACGTAACGCTGAAGGCACCACGAGGAGGTGGTCGGCGCGAAGCGGCGAGAAGTTCTTCTTCAGGAGGACGTTGTTTCGCAGGAAAAACGAAGCCAGTCCTCGGCGGAAAACTTTCGGCACGTCGGCGGTCTTGCCTTGCAGGTAGTCCATGAGGATCTTGAGCTCTGGGTCAGCTCGTTGGCGTTCCGCGAAGTCGTCGGTACTTATGGGTCCCAGGAAAGAGTCGTCGTCCTGGTCATCCTGGGGCGGCGGATCGACAGGGGCGTGAGACACGCAGTCGGCGTCGGAGTGCTTTCGTCCGCTCTTGTAGACGACGGTGATGTCAAATTCTTGTAGTCTGAGACTCCACCGTGCGAGGCGCCCTGATGGATCCTTCAAGTTAGCTAGCCAACACAAGGCGTGGTGGTCACTCACGACTTTGAAAGGCCTGCCGTACAGGTAGGGGCGGAACTTTGATGTAGCCCAGATGATGGCAAGGCATTCCTTTTCTGTCGTGGAATAATTGGCTTCTGCCTTCGAAAGTGACCGGCTAGCGTAACTGATGACCCTTTCAAATCCGTCGGTCCTCTGCACGATCACGGCGCCGAGCCCTGTGCTGCTTGCGTCCGTGTGAATTTCGGTGTCAGCTTCTTCGTTGAAGTGCGCCAGTATTGGCGGCGTTTGCAGGCGTCGCTTTAATTCTTGAAATGCCTCGACTTGCGGCGTTTCCCATTTGAAGTCGACGTCGGCCTTCATGAGGTACGTCAGTGGCTCGGCGATCCGCGAAAAGTTCTTCACGAAGCGCCTGTAATAAGCGCAGAGGCCAAGAAATCGGCGTACTGCTTTCTTGTCGGTGGGTGCAGGAAAGTCGGCGATCGCAGCTGTTTTCTGTGGATCAGGGAGCACTCCCGACTTGCTGATAACGTGGCCAAGGAAGAATAGTTCCTCGTAGGCGAAGCGGCACTTTTCTGGCTTCAGGGTAAGTCCCGAGGCTTTGATTACCCGAAGAACAGCTTCAAGGCGCCACAGGTGCTCGTCGAAGTTGGAAGAAAATACGACTACGTCGTCCAAGTAGACGAGGCAAGTCTGCCACTTCAAGCCTGCGAGTACTGTGTCCATAACCCGTTGGAACGTCGCAGGCGCCGAGCAAAGACCAAAGGGCATGAGCTTAAACTCGAATAGGCCGTCTGGTGTTATGAAGGCATTCTTCTCTCGGTCTCTCTCGTCTACTTCGATTTGCCAGTAGCCGGTTTTGAGGTCCATCGACGAAAAATACTTGGCGTTGTAGAGTCTTTCCAGAGCGTCGTCTATCCGTGGGAGGGGATACACGTCTTTCTTCGTGATCTTGTTCAGGCGACGATAATCGACGCAAAAACGTAGGGTTCCGTCCTTCTTCTTCACCAACACCACGGGTGATGCCCACGGACTCGTAGACGGCTGAATGATGTCGTCACGCAGCATTTCGTTGACTTGTTGCTTGATGGCCTCGCGTTCCCGTGCAGAAACTCAGGTAGGGGCTCTGACGGAGCGGACGGGCATATTCGTCGGTTATGATGCGATGTTTTGCGAGAGGGGTTTGACGAAGCCTCGATGACGACGAGAAGCAGTCCTTGTATTGGTGGAGTAAGGCTTTGAGCTCCTTTTGTTGCTGCCTGGAAAGGCTTTGATTGACGTCGAAGGCGGGCGCGGACACTGCTGTCGACGTTGCGGCTCCTGAGAATCGGTGAGGGCGAAGGCATTGCTCGCTTCTACAAATTCGCTTAGATGTGCTACCGTCGTGCCCCTATTCAAGTGCCTATATTCGTTGCTGAAGTTCGTCACCATTACCTTGGCTCCGCCGTTATGAAGCTTGGCTATGCCTCTTGCGACGCACATCTGACGGTCTAGGAGCAGGTGCTGGTCGCCTTCGATGACACCTTGTAAGTTGGTAGACGCTTTGGTGCCGACGGAAATGATGACGCTCGACAGTGGCGGGATGGTTACCTGCTCTTCTGTCACATTCAAGGCATTGTGAGCGACGTTGCAGTCTGACGCCGTTGCATTATTCGTGGACAGCGTGATTGACCTGGATCTTAGGTCGATGACTGCGCCTTGCTGGTCCAGGAAATCCATGCCTAAAATGACGTCTCGCGAGCATTGCTGCAGGACCACAAAATTCACAGAATACGTCTGGCTGTGAATCGTGACTCTTGCCGTGCAGGTTCCAGTCGGTGTTATAAGGTGGCCCCCTGCTGTTCGGATATCCGGTCCTTCCCATGCAGTCTTTACCTTCTTGAGCTTAGCGGCGAAGAGACCACTGATGATAGAGTAGTCGGCGCCGGTATCGACTAGAGCGGTGACGCTGTGGCCGTCGATGATCACGTCGAGGTCGGTGGTTCGTCGTCTGGCGTTCCGGTTAGGCCGAGGCGTCGGATCACGGCTGCGTCGGCTTGGTCTGGTGCTGCTATGTCGCGTCGGCGGCGAGGCTTTGTCGTAAAGACTCTGCTCAGGCGGCGTACTGCGACTACGTCGGGAAAGTTCGTGCGTCGTGGTCGTCGTCATCGGCAGCGGCGGCGGCGGCGGAGGAGGATCTTCGGCATTGCGTCGTGCAGCAACCGAACCTCCATCGGTTGCTGCCTTTAGTTTCCCGGGTAGGGGCTTGGGGATCGGCCCCGGTTAGGGCCGGTGTACTGGCGGCGATCCGGGGAGACGTAGCGGCCAGGCGAAGGTGAACGGGATGGTCGTCGTTGTTGCCACTGCGATCCGGCGATGTAGTCGGCGATGTCACGAGGTCGCTCACCTGGGCGCGGACGCGGCGCGTTCACGTCGAAGCCACGCAGTCCCATCTCACGGTACTGGCAGTAGCGGTAGGTGTGCCCGGCTTCGCCGCAGTGGTAGCATAGTGGGCGGTGGTTCGGCGTGCGCCAAACGTCAGTTTTCCTCGGCGAGCGCTGGATTACTGGCGAGCGGGAAGGCGTCGGGGGTGGCGGCGGTGGCTGGCGACGAAACTGCGGAGACGTTGGGTCCTGGTGTTGGCGAGGAGCGGCGACAGGTCGTCGTGCAGTAGCGGCGTAGGTCATCGCCTCCGGTTGGGGCTGTGGCCGTTCAGGAACGCTCAGTGAGCGCTGTAGTTCCTCGCGGACTACGTCTTCGAGAGAGGCGACTTGGGGCTGAGACGATGGCAACATGCGGCGTCAGTCTTTTATACACGCGTCATAACGCGTTCCAGAGTGGCATACAAGATAAACGCGGCCTGCGTTGCGCTTAACAGAAAGTGATAGCGGCTTTCTTCGCAAACCAAAAGAACCGCACGTGTCACTACACAGAAACAAAACGGCTTGGTCACCAAGAGCATGTTCTGGAGGGCGAGTACATCCATTTACAAATAACTGCTGAAATACCGACCACTTATCATGGCACTTGCGAGTTTGTTATAATTGCCTATATGTTATTGGTTTTAAATGGATATATAAATGGCATATAAACTACGGCAGAGGCATGCCCCCCACCCCTTTTACACTTTGTCATTCTTTTTCTTGGTGACACCCACGCCGAGGGAAGAGAATAATTAGCGTTGCGAAAAGAAAGGCATCGCATGCCCGCGCACAGGCGAACACAAAAAAAATTGCCCGCAGCTTCCCTCGGGGGAACACTGAGGAGGATGCGGAGCATATAATTGGTTAACGGGGTGTTAAAGTGCGACTTACTTGGGTCGATGGCTACATTGGTTAACGTGGTTGTGAAATGGGGTGTTAAATTGCGACTTACTTGGGTCGATGGCTAAATTGGTTAACGTGGTTGTAGGAGGGGGTGTTAAATGAGTGAACACGTACACACGTATGCGAAAGGGCGGCGCTGGTCGAAGGGACGTCGATCATTGTGTTTGTGGATTCGTTGGAATTCATTTCACCGCGACCTTGGACGTCGACGCGCCGTACAAACCAACTGACGAGCGGCAACTGAGCGAGCGAGCGCCGACCTTGAGTATATATACAGCGCGATGGCGCATGCGCTGTCAGCTGTCGAATGTTCTCGAAGGAGAAGCGCGCGCGCGGCACAGATGGTGACGGCGCGACGGCGCATGCGCTGTCAGCTGTCGAATGTTCTCGTAGGAGAAGCGCGCGCGGCACAGATGGTGGGCGACGGCGCGACGGCGCATGCGCGCGCGTCAGCTGTCGAATGTTCGAGAAGCGGTGCGGACAGCGCGGACGGCGCACTACAAGGCGCGAGTATAAGATGCTTCCGCATCTAAAAGTTCTCACCCCATCTATGCTTGTGAGGCATGCTTGGCAAAGGCACAAGGTCACCGATTGGTGCACCATTCCTACTAATACCAGCAGATTTAGCGGGTTTTGTTACCCATTACCGAAACCTAAGTTTTTTTTTCATATTTATGAGCACTTTAGACGCATTGCAAGGCTGCTTATTCTTCTGGAAATCATAAGTCTTCTTTTTTGAGCATAAAGAATTGCTATGTCGTAATGTTTGCAATAACACTTCTAAGAATGAAGAATGTTGAATCTTCACATTAGTAAGGAGGTTGTACTACACGAAATACGCCATCAAGCTACTAACTCTCGCCCTTGCTAACGTGGTACTAACTCACGATCTTACTAACGTAGCTGTTAATGCATGTGATAACACTTTTATAGGAGGTTATTCTCATCTTGATAAAACAACAAAGATGTCTTTCCTGCATCGAAAATTTTCAGGAATGAGATCGAACTGCCCATCCCCCCCGGAGAGGGGGCGGGATAAGTTTCTTTCACTCTGAGGATTTCAAATCAATGCAATTGTGTCAACTTAAAATGCCCCGGAACGAAATTGCAATAAAATACAGGTGACCATTCCGCAGCACTGCAACCATTACAGAGCGTTCAAACATATCTAATCGTCATCGGCAGCAGAACTATCAACAAAGTGACCAGCTGCGTAGGTTCGCGTGTTGCTATACAGACGCGTTATCCGTGGGCCCTTCGCCAATTCTAAAAAGGAATATTTATGCCACAGTGGGCACTTAACTGTGCATGCAGCAGACATTCAAGTATACCTTGAAACGTCAAAAATTAGGCGCGCAGTCGTTCATTTACTTAGGACACGGCTGACGTATGCCCCAAGACTCGAAACGGGACAGCAGTTCAGAAGGCGATGCGTACGAGGCCTGAGCACGCTATCGCGATCGACTCTGGAAGACGAAGCTCAAGCGCCCTCACACTCTTTTAGTCTCTTACTTCTCCCGGTTCTGCGATCCAGATAACGAGCGAACCAGGACAGCGATGGGTTCACACAAAACTATGAAATGCCACTGATATGCAAAGCTGCACGAAAAATATAATAACCTTGTTATCTGTGGTACCAGCGATGGAATATCGAGAGCAACCACCGCTGCCCCTAGCGCCATTTCGTACATAAGAGCGCTGAACCACCTGCTGAGTCCCTTCCTTCATGCATGACGCCAGGGAGCATGGCGCTGCCTGCTGCTTCGTCAAAATAAAGCTGGCGTAGTGTCTATGGTCACCTTAACGCAAAATTGCTAAATTCATCGTCGACACTGCCCCAGCTTAGCGCGATAGCGCTAGACATAAATTCGGTCTTGGCCAAAATTATGAAATGGCCTCTTTAAATTCGTATACCTCAGCAAAAAACGTCGTTAAATCAAGTTTGCAAGCCGAAGATACTTCGTTAATTCGTGGCCTTGTCAACACTGTGCCCTATATCTACTTGATTTTTTTTGTTACAAAGGAAACTTTGTCGAATCGAATTTCGATCGATCGAGTTTGAACTGCTCTCGCATTACTTACTAAATATCTGAAACTGCCCATGCGAACGTGGCCAGTGTGCACTGTGCACTTATACGACCCACCGGGCAATGCTTGTGATATGGAACAGGCCTATGTGTCTTCCGTAGATGTCAACATTGGTCTCCGCCATGGCAGGTGGCATGGGGTAATATAGCATACCAGCCTATACTGTAGCCCGGAATTATTGCAAACTCCTCGCGCGTTCTCAGCAGTTGTCGCAAAAATGTCCTCTGTGCATCTAAATAGTGCACTTTGGCTCCATCACTGCCTTTTTGTTCCTCTTGTGGCGCGAAATATCTGAACAATGAGGGCACCATTCGTCAGAGTATTTCCCGTCCTCAGCGAAGCATTGCGATTGCTTTCCTGGGGGAAATTATAGGATGTTTGTCCGTGCTCCTTCCTGGCTGTCTCCTCTTCTATTCAATATATGTAACCATGAATACACATAACAGACTATCGTTTGCCTCAGGCAATCGACACATGAGCAACATTTCACCGACTGGAAATTAAAAAAGCTGTTTGACTTCTTCCATACATCTCTCTCGTTTAATTTTAGACGTTTCGGACATATATTTCACGAATTCGATTAGTTTTTTATTTGTCTTGAGAGATCTCGTTTTCGTGCTATAGATCTTGGACTCGAAGAAGCTTGTACTCCAGGACCAGACTGGTCAAAACCTCCCCTAAGTGCTACACCGGCCCGCCGCGTTGGTTTAGTGGCTAAGGTACCCGACTGCTGACCAGCAGGTCGCGGAATTTGAATCCCGCCTGCGGCGGCTGCATTTTCGTTAGAGGCGGAAATGTTGCAGGCCCGTGTGCTCAGATTCAGCTGAACGTTAAAGAACCCCAGGTGGTCGAAATTTCTGGAGCCCTTCAATATGGTGTCTCTTATAATCATATGGCGGTTTTGGGACGTTAAACCTAACATATCAATCAATCAACCTCAGTGCTACACTGTGGGACATTTTTCACTGTTGCTTGTTACACAGTGGCGGTCGCTGGTTTTATGTTATAAAGCTGAAGCACCTTGATGCGCACATCTATGCTCTTTTGTTGTGAGGCATACATTGAGGCATAGAAAGGTGCATGTTTGCAGATTACGCGTCTGGGTTACCTGCTTCAGAAGGCTGCTTCACCTGCAGGCTCCCGTAACCACGTCTCAGCTCTTGTTCGGTGAGTGTTGTTTTGAGTGATGGTCTAAACCATGCAATTCCCTGTCAGCCGCGCTTTCCCCTGAAGCCAATTTCACGCGACAGCGTTAAAGAGGTGGTTTCGCAGAAATTTCAGTGCGGGTGTCGACGGCGAGAGTGGCGTCGTTGGCCCGGAGTGAAAAATCAGCGTTGTACATAAGCAAAAACTCGTCATAGATGCAAACCAATGCAAATTAATGATAAAATTCATCGGTTTGACTGAGATTCGAGCCCGTCTTCTGCGCGGCAAGGCGTTCAATCAAGAAGCCACGTCAACAGTAATGTGCCACTACGTAGGCATTTCGGGTTAATATATTTACGGTTGAAATAGTGGCTTTCGCTAAGATTGTTTCTTTTTTATACGTGCAGTGATGTGTTTACGACACCTGGATTCACCTCCCTCTCTTTTTCTTTCTTTCTCTCTCTCTTAAGCTTTCGGGGCACTTTTGCCGTTTTATTGATGGCTATGGTGAAAAAACTTTAAAAAAGCCTGCCTATTTGTCGGCATGTATACACACTACTGTGAAAAAACAAAAAAAATTAAATTGGAGAGTGATGCCTAATCAAGACAGTGTTCTACAGGACCACTGTTCATCTTTTACGTCTTGAGGAAGTTTATTACACAAGGCTGAACACGTGCACTACCATTGACTCACCACCATCTCTCAGCTGTATTCATTGTTTCGATAGCATATAGATAGACATTCTCCGCTGGATTTTTAGGCCGGCATCGGGGTCCCTCACCGTATATATATATATATATATATATATATATATATATATATATATATATATATATATATATATATACGAAAACGCAACAAGAGATCCAGAAAAAAACTCCGGTGGGCGGAATCGAACGAGGGACCTCCGCGTTGTGAATGCAAGGTGGTAATACTTCAACGTTCGAACGGTTCGCTATTTATATGGTTACAGAGTCAATGACTTCTGTACAAAATGTTTTTACAGAGGAAAAGCCACAGGCAAGAGTCACAATGGCTGTTTGGCAAGCTCGCGCACCTCTCAGCTGATTGTGTCCTTCCTTTTCCTTTACTTCATTTTCGTAACAGGACCCCTGGTCACTGGAGCACCGTCTCGGCGCGAGTCCGGAGAAGTGCGATAGAAGTAGGGCTTCAGGCGCGAAACATGGACAATGTCAACAAGTGACGAACTTGGTGATGTATTGGAGTGCAATGACACTATTTCGTAGTTGAAGTCGCTAACTTGACGTAAGACTAACTAGGGTCCTGCGTATAGGGACAAAAGTTTTTCGGAGAGACCTACATGGTGACCAGAGGAGCACGCGGTCACCTGGGGCAAACGTTATATTATGATTCCGATGGTCGTAGCGAGTTTTTGCATATCCTGTGACCTGGTGAGACGAGGCTGGGCAACTTGACGAGCCATGTGAGCCCGATCAATGGCTTCGCGAGCGTACTCGGAAGCAGATGGCTTGAAAGGTAAGGTGGTTTCCAAGGGCAATATGGGGTGACGACCATACAACAGATAAAAAGGTGAGAATCCCGCGGTGTCATGTTGAGAGGAATTATATGCGAAAGTCACATAGGCCAACGTGGTGTCCGAGGCACGATGATCTTCGGAGACGTACATCGAAAGCATCTCTGTGAGCATACGGTTGAGACGTTCAGTTAGGCCATTAGTTTGTGAATGGTACGCGGTAGATAGCTTATGTGCTGTTGCACACAATTGAAGCAGGTTGTCGACAACTTTGGACAAGAAAGAGCGGCCGTGGTCCACAAGCAACTGTTGAGGGGAACCGTGGTGTATGATGATGTCATGAAGAAAAAAAATCCGCGACGTCAGCGGCGCAAGTGGTTGGCATGGCCTTTGTTATCACATAACGGGTAGCATAATCTTTGGCGACGGCGATCCATCTATTTCCCAGTATCGTCGTTGAAAAAGGGCCAAGAAGGTCGAGTCCCACACAATGAAATGGTTGAGAGAGTCTTCAATTGGGTGAAGATATCCAGCTGGCAGCAAAGAAGGTCATTTTCCGGCGCTGGCAGAGGTCGCAAGTGGCGAAATATCGACGCACTCTGCGGCACAGTCCTGGCCAGAAAAACCGACATCGCACGCGGTCGTATGTGCGGGAAACACCGAGGTGTCCTGTTGTTGGTGCGTCGTGAAGTTGTTCAAGTATGGCAGGCCGTAGATGACGAGCAATAACAAGCAGAAGCTCAGGGCCTTCACTGCTGACGTTGCGGTGGTAGAGGGTGCTATCATGCAGCCCGAATATACGGGATTTAGCGTCATCACTGTCAAAATGGATGGCGTCGTTGATAGTACGCACTGACTCATCCCGTCGTTGTTCAATGCGCATATCGCCGATGTCAGTAAATGCCTTTACGCTGCTCTTCAGGTCATTCGCAACGTGATCAGGAGGATCCACCGGATGACAAAAAAGACAGTCTGCGTCCTTGTGCAAAGGACTAGACTTGTAGCTGACGCTAAACGAAAATTCCTGGAGCCTCGGAGCCCCGCAACCCAGGCATCCAGTCGGGTTTTTCATAGAAGTCAGCCAGCAGAGGGCGTGGTGGTCCGTAACGACTGAGAATATGCAACCATATAAATATGGCCGGAACTTGGCGACGGCCCAAACTAAAGCTAAACACTCTCTCTCGTTGACGGAATAATTCCTCTCAGGGGGAGAAAGCAGGCGACTGGCCTAAAGTATCACGCACTGTCTGCCGCGGTGCCTCTGAGCGAGAACTGCGCCAATATTATGGCCACTGGCGTCGGTGCGAACTTTTGTAGCAGCAGAAAGATTAAAGTGCCCAGGCAGCACACCAGCGTTGAACCAATCTTAGACCCCTATCGGCTAGCGTCGGCCGCAATATTGGCCTAAGGTTGGCATCTCGATCAAGTGCAGTTTCTTCCGATGTAGGACCGATGTTCAAGCCAACCTGGGGCCGACATTCTGCCGTTTCATTTTCCAATATCCAGTTGACGCCAGCCCACTCAACACATGCCAACGAAGGCCCGTCCTTTCACCGACGTAGTTGCCAACATACATCCAGCATAAGACCATTCTCGGGCCCCTTTGTTACCAACGAAATTCCATTATTACGCCAGCATTCGCTTTATGACGAATATTGGCTACCATTGGCTTGCCAATATTCCACCGTTATAAATATGGGCTTTTTACTACTGGCATTCCTTAGCCGGTAGACTTTAAATTACGCCCCCAGAACTTCCCCTAGCAGTTTATAGGAGCCCTGAACAAACCTCGTGGTGTAGTATAGTTCTAGGTGACTGACCACTGGATGACTAGTGTAGAAACACTACACGATTCCACTAAATCGTCCATTTTTGCCTTTTTTCTTGTATTGCCTATTACCCTCCCCACATGTAGAGCATAAGACTGCACAAGTCTAGTTACGGTCTAGTTTTCTCCACACATTCCTCCTCAGTTTTGCGAGAAATTGTAACATAGGCTGTTTCACCAAGTATTAGCTAAAAACATTAACTAAAATAACTGCTTGGTGCAAATATTCCGCACACAAGCAATCTCTAACTAGGAATACCAGAACACTATTTTTGTAACTTCATTTATAAATATACCAAGTCAAACCATTTATTTTTCAGTTCAGCTTTACAAGTTACAGCTGTTCAGTAATGCAGTCCAAACTAGGAGTCGAGTTCATCAAGGCTCTATGGGCATAGGGCTGGCCAGGGCAGCAGAGGTGCAGCGATGATTTAGAGGCTGCAGCAGGAGATGAGGCAATGACGGTGGGCTGCCCAGGGTCCTGCAAGCAGTGATTGGGCAGGAAACCAACCATCACAGGCTGTCGCAGATCCCTGCTCTGAGCGGCAGCAGCGATTGGGGTGCAAATCTATGAACACATCTGTGAAGTGGATTTCCTAACCTCCATCAAGGCCAACAAATTTCCCCAGCCACGTCTTGATGAAACGCTGAGCTTTTTCAAACACCTGCATACGTGAATAGAAATGAACACCTCAAAATAAGTTCTAAGCACAGCAGTATAACACATATGCAAGCTAAAACAATGAAAAACAGTGAAAAACAATGACAAAACAAGATCGAATGTTATGTGGCCATTATTCAAAGAAATGAACAAATACTTCAACAGTTACTGTTCAAAAAATCTGCCACAGACCAAAATGTTTAGGAATATATTTAAAAGAAAGTTGATTAAAACAACCTTGTTTGACTAATTTACAAATAAACACAAGGTCTTTCATGCTTTCTAAACATGACTTACAGGTTTGCAAGCAAGGAGAACTAGTCTGCAGCTATAGCCTATGGCTGTATAAGTTTATAACAGGACAAGACACACTACCGCACGAACTTTAAACTCTGGATTATTCTTGGGCACACATCAGATAATACTGCACAAGAAGATGACTGACCACCAGATAGACAACACAAGATGAAAGAATCTATGCAAATCCAATTTCAGCACTGACACTTGTGGATTATTACAAGGCTCCTATATTAATTTTAAAATGGTAACTCCAAATTCTATGAAAGATGTGATGATGTGGTTTCCTATGTTGTTCTTTTCGCATTAAATAAACCTCCGAAATTTCACGTTCTTTTTGAGACTTGCAATGATCCGAAGTCTTGGTTTCATAGGAGACCAGAACTGGATACGTGGCTTGCCAAAAACAGCAAAAACAGCCTAGTGTTCTGACACAACTCAGTCATTCGCACCCAGACGACCAGCTGCAGGGAGAGCGCGCACTTGTGGCGCTGCCATGCTTCATTTTGAAATGAAAAGCTCTAAAAGCCATTGCGCCAGTAATACTGCACTGTGGTTTAAAAAACCTCTCTGAAGGCTACTTTCACATAAATAGTGCTTGAAAATGGAGAGAAGCTCTGCAAAGCGGACTGCATCTATGCATGTGGCATCGAAGAGACAGTGTTGTGCAGTGATGGCAACTCCCTCAGGATCACTTTTTGGTTGAGATTTTGTGCTATTATAGTACCGGCTTATATGCTCGTGTGGCGACGATACTACACTGCGCACTTCTGTAGTAAAAAAAAAACGAATAAGTAGGGGCTGCGGCATCACTTTTTTTTTCTGGCGGCATATGTACACCCTGTCTGCGGAATAAATGTACGTGGACGTTGATCAAGCAAACCACTGTGACAGCATAGCACGGGTGGTGTCGCGATCTTATGCTTGATAACGCGGGATGGATTTACGACCACCATGGCTGCATTTAGATGGAGACGAAGTATAATAATAACACCCGTGAACCAAAAAATATGTGCACGTTCGAGAACCCCAAGCGGTCACAATCTTGGTACGCACCCTACAGATTACCTCAAAATGACATCTTGTTGGTACATTAAAGCCTAACAATTATAGATGTTGAACAGACATGTTCACTTTAGGCCGACACAGGCAAGCATAAAAAAACTGAAACTATGCGTTAGGTGAATTAAACAACAAGTAAACATCGAAGACGTTCGGTGCTCCTCTAGCTACGCATAAATTCCGATGTTACTTAGCTACGACAGAGTGAGAAAAACGCTTACTGAATTGGCTGGCTCCATTCAGCTAAGCTTTGAGTAGTCTGCTCAAATGAAGGCGCATGCGCCATGTTACCTTATTTCAGTCTTAAAATGACAACTTAACTGAAAGATACCTGTATTCATTATTTGACAGATTGACAGGTATATTTTCAGTTAAGTTGTCATTTTAAGATTGGAATAAGGTGGCCTCGCGCATGCGCTATCATTTAACCTTTATTCTGTGTGTGATCTCCTCGCCCTCTTCACTGTATATATATTCCCGCCATCTGTGCAATAAAATTGGTTGTAAGTGTGCGCTCTGTCCTATCTCTCTGCTATATCTTTGCTCTGAAACATTCTCTGCACACTAAGAAAGCAAATTTCTCTAAAAAAATGCAATGCCAACCAGCCCAAGTAGACACTCTTTTGGTTTTGTTACGGGGATGCGCGCACGCACCATCTCTACCAGCCGACACCCTCGTCCTCGGGCGCAGCTGAGAGGTGCGCGCTCTCACCGCAAGGGCGGCTGTGGAAACTCCAGCGCTGGCCCCCCATACTAGCAACGTTTAGGATTTGATGGCGTGGGTTCCGGAGAAAAAAAAACTTCGAGAAGGATAACTTCACCATAGCAAACTTTGAACGGCCCCTTTACCAGGGATGAGTGACAGAAGTCAAAACTAATAGGCACATCATCAGCTCTATGGGGAGGACCCTAAAAAACTGGCGATGGCCGGACTATGAAGATGCAGTTTTGTACTCAATTCAATCCACTAGGCAACCAAGGCGTCTTTGAGGTCAAACATCTTGATTGAGGAGGTATATGTACGAATAAATTTTCATACAACTGTGAGGTTGCTAGAACAGAAACCAGTTGTAGATAACTCAAATGAACTTTTGATTGTGTAACTTTGTGCTATCCTTTTTTTGACCATGTTCAGTCATAAACAACGTTGTCACAAAGCCGCCCCAGACGATGTAGTCATTTGCCCCACCTCACCTCCCCACTTCAATAGAGTCATTTATATTGCTGCATCGCTTGCGAATGATCCAAATCCTCCATTGACGCTCTCCACTGATACGAACTTGATTGAGGTGTATGTGGATGGTATTTCTTTGACGGCGTTAGTCGATACCGGAGCTCAAGTGTCCATAAGGAGTGCTCATCTGTGTCGCCTGCTCAAAAAAGTCCTCACGCCTGCAGCAACTAAAGCCCTCCGTGTCGCTGATGGTGGAACTGTGGCCATCACTGGAATGTGTACCGCTCGTGTTAGTATTCCGGCCGCCATGTTCCTGTTTTATTTACGGTGCTTGAAAATTGCTTGAAACAATATTAAAAATTCGGATCAGTAGAACACTCCGTAGGGAGAGGGAAGGTTTTATAAACGTTCTGCCATTATTAATTTGCCTTTATAATGACGATTTTCCAGCAAGATAAAAAAGATAAAAAATTTGTCACAAAGTAACCCCAATTCACGGTAGCACAGGTCTCCGACATCTAAGCTAAATTCAGTGCATGTCTTCGGATCATTCCGCTGCAGAAATATCACCATAGCTGCTGAAATAGGCACAAGAAAGGGTTCATAATAACGCGACGCCATGCCCTGAAAAGAACTGATGACTTCTGTTAAGTCGCTAGAACACGAGGCCAAGGACAAGGCCAAGTTCAATGAAGTGATGACTAAAATGTTCGTGAACCTCTGATGTTTTACTTGAATAAAATCAAATGTTGCTTCAAAACAGTGTTTGCAGTGACTCGTCTTGCACCAGCAGTTGGCAATATTTTCTTAAAGGTACACTAAAGACAACCAATGTCTCAGTTTAGAATGACACGCTGCACACCGAGACTTCTCATGCCACAAGTTCATTATCAGCGGACAAAATTAGGGTTGAAGTTTATTTCTTAATTTCGTGATGCTCAAACTTTGAAAATGTATTGTATTTTTGCAACATTGGCTTGATAAATATTTCTGCAACTTTGTTTCTTAGGTCCATCCCACCGATAGATGAGATTGTACTTAATTTTTAATGATTAATATTTACGTAAGACCCAGTACTCGCGTTTGAATTTTATGATGTCACGTAGTTTCGTGCGAGAAGATCAAGCCGGCATCCCCACCCACATTTTCTTTTCGCCCGTTATCTGACTTACCAAGCGTCGTTTCGCGGTACAAGTGGTATTTCCTGGATTGAGAAATTGTGCTTGATTAATACGCGAAAAGTGTTTTTGGTTTTAGCGGTATTTCAAGGTGTATTGAGACAATTTTGAGACATCCCAAAAGAGACATTTTTAGTTTTCTTGCTATGCAAGTAGTGTTACCACTTACCACACAACAGTCAGCCAGCATGCATAAGATAGTTACTTTGATTTTAAAGTTTTTGTTCCACAGTATTAGCAAGCAATGGAGTAGACATTATTGTGATGAGTCAACAAGGTTCCTCCGAGTTTGCAAACAGAGATTCCATGCAGCCTGAATCACAGAAATCACTGTCATGGTCAATAGGAACAATGCACTCACGATTTACACCTACCACGAGCAGATCGCTTATCTGCCATTAGTACGTAGCTAATTGGCAAGTTCCTGCAACGTCATACTGCCTTGTCATGTCACGGAGAAGCCACTCACTTGATATCGAAACTGAACGTGTATTTTAAAGGTAGAGGTACTAAAACATATGCGCTGCTTTCCCACGCAACACAAACTCTGTTCTTGAAACCAATTGTCTTCTATAGAACAAGAATTCCTAAATACTGAAAATTCGTTTCAGTACTCCTTTAATTGATTCCAACAAGATGATTCGGGACAAGTAATATTAGATGGTTTGGCAGCGTGTATTTCGGTACATGCACGATTACTTGATCAATTGTGAAGGGAACAATATTAATGAATGAATGGTAGACCACGGCCGGTCTATAGGTGCTCGCTCGCTCCCTGCTTTTATGGCTTAAGCAGCCGCCGGGAGTAAAATATAGTTGTTTTTATACAGTGACAGCGCACTCCGCATGAGGGCGTCGAGAGCCAACTCTTCAAAACGCCTTTTGCCGCATACGCATTGCATTGTAAATCAGCCGTCCCCGGCCACTTTCTCGTGCCAATTATTTTTCCATTTGTAGGAAGCAGTGAAAGTAGTAGAGGTGTGTGTGGGCACAGCCAGACTTTTTGGTACTCATGCATTGGGTAATAAATACGCACATGCAACGGCACAAAAATCTTTTTTAAGGCTCAAACACATTCTATTTGCTGAATTCGAAAATTCTTGAGGCTCGTGTGGTTGTATTTATCATTTAGGTGCACGTTCAAAAACTCCACATGGTGAAAATTTCAAAGCCTTCCACTATGGCGTCCTCCATAAACATATCAGTGAAATAACTTCCTCGAACAAAAGTCCTTGACAATCGCAGTTGGTTCTTGAGCCATACATTAAGATTCATTGCTACTGGCCTGTCCGGAAAGTGTGGACAAGAGTCACGCAGAAGGGTCGGCGCTAATTACTTCTGAAACGTTTCTCCGGATCCTTCTAGTTAATTGCATAAAAATGTTAACGGATCAAAATAACATGTAATCTGGCTTTCTTTACAAGCCCACACAAAAGCATTCCTGGTTAGAAACAATTTCACTACTTCAGTTAAAAGCATCACGACAGAGTTTTGCCAACAGTGCTTTTTTTTCTTCAGGCGCAATGAAAATATATTAGTACTAACGAGAACATTTTCTGATTCTCTAAAATTGTTCCTCTGCACATCTGGCAAGCCTTATTGCATAAGAAAATGTTTCACATCTTTTCATCCGTACTGAAGATTGCATCTGGGCTTGTGTGGGCTTGGGATTTTGTATGTTTGCAAGGACTAGCGTGGTGAGCTTCAGCTTAGGGGTTGTTGTTTTTTTCTGTACTAACGACTTTCAAAAACTGTATCACTACATGCTCTTGCATGTTGCTAACTTTCGTGTTTTCATTATGAACAATTAATATTTTATTGACATTCTTATAACTATTGTTATTACTCCTGCTATTTTGATTACTATTCGCACCTACTTGTGAAAAATAGTAGCCATCCCTATTACGCTTTTACTTTCACCTTTTTGGAATACTTATTTTCATAAGCATGAAATGTGATACCTTGAACAAAATGTGCGAAATTTGAAGTAAACTTTTCCAAAACCATTGTTCTCAAGAAAAAAAAAGAGATTGAGTTGTCTGTCATTTCATCTGCCTCAGTTGGTGAAGGATCATGTGGCCAAGCCCTGTGAACGCGACGCACAATGGTACATGCATGCAGAATGAAATATTTATCAAATCACTCATTTCTTGAAGTATCGGAAAGAGTTGTCATTTATGCTTCCTACCATGTTTCTATTGCGTTGGTACCACCAGGAAGTGCAACAGTAGAAATGAACTTGAGCATTATTTGAGTGCGCTAGCCTTTGATACATATATGGTGTTTAACGTCCCAAAACCATCACGTGATTATGAGAGACGCCATAGTGGATGGCTCCGGATATTTCGACCCCCTGGGGTTCTTTAACGTGCACCCAAATATGAGCACATGGGCCTACAACATTTGCGCCTCCATCGGAAATGCAGCCGCCGCAGCCGGGATACGAACCACGCTAGCCTTTCTTTGCAATGGACAGTGGCGAGTTAGTTTGGAGCGAGACTGCGGCGATAGGTAGAAGCAAAGCCTCCTTCTTGTACACAGGCCGTAAAGAAAGCGAGCGTGCGCCTCCAGACCGGCCGCAAGTAGATATACTTGGGACAATAAAGAGAAACTATGACTTGCTTTAGATTGACAAACTGTGGTCTGAGAACTCTAATGTTACAAGTTTCACTGTCATCATTTCATTATTAATGAATAAAAATTAAGGTCGAAATTTCAATGTTAAATTTCATGCTTAAAGAGTTGCCAGGGGCGCAACAGCTGCAATAGAGTTTGGAACAATTTTCGGAGCAGCAAAATGTTACTTTTAGAGCACTACAACCCAAATTCAAAGCAGGTTACAAGAAAAAAACATTCATTTTTTTACCACGAAAGACCGAATTTCAAACAGCTTGAAAAAGAAGGCTTAAATTTAAAATATATATATATATATATATATATATATATATATATATAATATATGTGTGTGTGTGTGTGTGTGTGGGTGTGTGTGTGTGTGTGCAAGGCATTAAACATTCCCTAAACATGCACAGTGAATATCAACACTAATATTTCAACAAAGTAGTATTTTTTTATTAGCCCCACTCAGCAAACAATAACGAGGTCCACGTGAAAAGTCACCATGCCTGTCCAATTGTTTGACAGAGTCTGAGAATTCAAATTTGGATCCCCCAAGATGGTGACTATGAGATTCGTAAAATTGAAAAAAAAAACTGACGCTTTAAAGCTGCAGGGATGTCAAATTGTACTTCAAATCATTTTGCCAGCAACTTTTTTTAGACATCAGTGAGCATATTAGTACTCACAACTATGTGGCCTATAGATCAGTCATTGAACAATCTGTGCAGTGTCTGGAGACTACAACTATAGGCCCCTTCTAAATCTTATAACGCTTTTCCGCAGGGCCCCCAGGTACTATAGCAGAGGTGGCTTAAGCGGTGCTTCTGCACCAGGTTAGAACAAGACCAAGAAATTTTCGAACCACAAACCCTTCCCCGCCACCATTTTTTTTCATGAACGGGTTAGGTTTAGGGCACAACTTCTCGGCTTGCTAGCAAGGCACGTCTGACCAGATAAAGTAATAATGGCACGCGCCTGTTGACCTCACAATGGCACTTGGTATCTATCGCATGTGGCGTTGCTATGGCGTCGCGGCATGAACTAAAGCTGGAAGCGTACAACCTCGACGTGCTGAGAGTTTGTACACTTCCAGCTTTAGTTCCTAATGGTTCCTAACATGCCATGGCCGCACTTGCTGACTCGCAAATTCATATTTCCCACGAAGTGTTGCCGGCTACAGCAACACATTTTTGTGTTGTAGTTGCATCGTCCCGCCGGTAAATATCTTCTGTGGTCAGAATATCGACAGGTGGAGGCGTTCTTACTTCATCTGGTCGATCGTGATTCGGGAGTGTCTTGGCCTCATGAAAAAGCTATCTTACACTGTGGTTTAGGGTTAGGGTCCGCCCGCATAGATTGATGACGCAAACTTTAGGTGGCTAAAGTGGTCTCCATTTCTCGCTCCAACTCGGGTAATTAAGAAAATTTTGAGGCTGGTTGGGGATTTTGGCGCAGCGTGGCGCAATTTCGGCAAATTTTATAGTTTTGGCACAGCTCGGCGCACAAATGAGGAATTTCATCAAATTGGCGCAATTAGCGCAGCTGTTGCGCCTCTGCATTTGAGCATCACGTAGCAAATTTCAAAATGTCTCTTTGGTATTTTTACGACATTAGCTAATGAAATTTTCTAAACCTTCGTATGCTAGGTCTAGGGCGCCCACTGAAAACAATGTACTTAATTTTTATTGATTAGAAGCTATGTAGGACGCCCCCCCATACACGCCTTCAATATTTCGTACGTTACTGTGTTTGGCACGGGAATTTCAGTGGAATCTCCACCCGAATGTTCTTCTTGCACGTTTTTCCCGTTGCCAAGCATCATGTCACGGTAAGAGGGGTGTTTTTGGGATTGTGAAATTAGTTTCTAATATGCAAAAAATCGTTTGCTCTTTAGTGTCCTTTTAAAGAGAATGGTAGCGTACTTCACTTTACGACAGAAATGCCGCAGAAATTAAGCCTTCAGTTTTCATACCTAAGGCTAACGTTTTACTCAAACAGGGGTGAGGCGACTGAAACTAAACTGGGAGCAGTTTTTGGTGTAGCGAAATTTTAATTTTGGAGCAGTTATCAGCCTTCAATAGGTTGTCCTGGAAGCTTAAAATATACCAATAGTTTAGCAACGTGAGGGCACCGTGCATATTTTAATTGGCTTATAATACACATTACACTGAAACAGATTTTGAAGGAAATTTTTAAACAGATTATCGCTAGGTATGAACTGCACTACCTTTTTACATACTAAGTGACCTATCTAGCACTCATAACATGTGAAACAATATCTAAAAAAGGTTTTGTTGAAAGCTAGGTTCCGTGGAAACATAAAAAAACGCATCACACTCAAAAAGAAATTAAAAAATTGTGACTGCACAAGAATTTTAGTGACGTAACAGTGGTTGTTCGCTTAAAGAAAAGCCTGACGTGATAGCGTCAAGAGCTTTTAACAGACAACAAAAGCATGCTGCAGTGCCGTTCACGGCCACCTCATGCAGGACCACTTTCAAGAGTGCAGCGCTGCAGCCAAGAAATCTCGCCGCATCAACTATTTTGTAATGCGCGTGCATATGGCACTAAGTGATAAGCAAGTGATACTGATAAGTTAACCCCTCTACACATGACAGCCATGCGTTATTATTACAGCACAAGTTGGCCAGTTCTATATTTTTTTCACTATCTATAGGTAATCACCATCGATGTAAAGCTCCCCATAATACATCAACTTGTGATTGTTCCTCGTGCCCCTCCGGGACTCACGTAAAGTGCTTGCGCAGTGCAGGTGAAAAAAATACATATCCACGAAAACAAACCGCTGAACATAGAGAGGCAGGTTTTATTTCAAAAAAGGAAGGAAACAAAGAAAACGAAGTCACACTGCCGCCAACAGAAACACTGATTGAGATAAACCAAAACTTCGCTAGCCCAGGGCCAGCACGCAGGCAGCGATGTCTCTTTAAGCACTTGTTGCGAGTGTCGATTACAAAACGGAGCAGTGGCCAATTGTTCTTCATGATAACTGTGCCAGGTGATTGCCGATGCGTAATGCGTCACAAATAAAGTGCCGTGGTGCCCGTTAATATCGTTTACAATGGATTGAACACTCAATTTGTCACCATGGCTTCGCAAGTAACCAAGTGTTTCTCTCTACCTGCAGACACCGATGTGCGGATTTCACTTGCGATGGCTTTTTTAGTGCAAAATGCAATGAAAAGTCCCCTATCTAAATTAGCAGCTAACGGGTGCAAACTGGGAATGGGTTGCACACGTTCTGCCACTCACGGAACCCGTTTTGAGAACCCATGTGCCCGCGCCAGAGCATCTGGAAGATGCGTCGGATGCAGGAAAAAAAAGACTCCACATTTACAGTTACTCGCTCACAGCAAACATGTACTTGTAGGTGACCGCATTTAGCACTGTCGACACGAAAGCCACAGGGACTGGAGGAACGCGCTACGCACAACAGAGAACCGGAGAGTCAACCCCGCTATGCTTGCCACCCAACTCTGTGGTTTTTGCTAGCCCACAGTGGCACTAGAACACACAGCCTAGCTAGTAGAAGCAACACGCTCGATGCACGACAACACATTTTTGTGGGGTCACGCATATTTGCTAAAATATAAAGATTATGGCGGCACCATGGGAGCCTTTGTCACCAGAAAGGTACAAAGTGTGGGAATGGAGGCTAGCCCGCTGCCTTTGCGTGGGCTTTGCCGCCTTTTCTGCCATTCTCATGTCCCGACATGTCTGCCCTCCTTTGCTGTCTGCCGCGCTGAGAGAGCGGAGTGACGTTTAACTCCCTCACCCGGTAGCGGATGTTGACTGTGGCGCCGCGCGTGGAGCCTTCCGAGAGGTTTTCGCGCGCTGCGTCAGGAGCGGACAGAGTACTCTCCGGGACTTCAAACGGTGAGCCCCGCAATCTTTTCCGTCCGTCGAGTCCCGTCGCTCGGGGCTCGTCGGACTTCGCCGACGGCGCCTCGCGCCCGATGCGAACGCTCACCTTTTGTTGCCCCGCTGCGTACGCACGGCCGAAGGGCGGTACTGTGTCCTAGTGCGTGGCCTGGCTACGCCGACCCGTCTCCCTCCGAAGCCAACGCGAGCGCCTTTGCCCTCGCTCGAGCAACCGGGCCTTGGTCCCGGTGTCTCCGTGGGTCACCTTTACCGCGGAGACGTGCTCGTGGCACCCTGTGTAGTGTTTTGTTCCCGTGGCGTGGATAAGCCTATTTGCTTTCCCGCCGTGCCTTTTTGCAACGGGCTGTACTGCGTTTGGTGTTGCCACAATAAAGTGTTGCGACTTGGAGCAGTATCGTGTTCTCGCCACGGCGACGGTTAACGCGTGCCCTGCGACTCGCTAAGACCAGACCCACGCTGGTGGCCGTATTCCTTCGGGATACGTGTACACCACACTGGCGCCCTACGCGGTATCAAAAGCTCTAGCTTTTGACTGCTCTTAGCGAGTCAGTTTGCCTGCGCGATTCGGGCTCGTCGCAACATGTCTGCTTCGTGGCATGCCGCGTTGCACAAAGAGGCCACCGCCTCTATCGACTGGGCGCCATTCGGTGCTCGCCTGTGTCGTCACCTCTTTTTGGGGTGAATACACTCCTACGTGGTAGCTGACGTGCTATCTCGTGTCCCCTGTTGTCTGCCGAGAACCTGAATTTCGGTGCGACGGCCGCTCGCGGTGCCTTAGCACATGTAAGCGTCGGGGGCGAAACAGCGGCGAAAATGGGGAGTACCCTTGAGGACGACCTTGGCTGCTATCCAGGTAAGCGGCGCACTGCATAGCGGCCGAGCAGGGGAACTTTCCGAAGGCCACCGTGCCGAGAGTGAACCCGTGACGCCGTGCACGCGGCGGTTGCTGCGGTCCTGAGTGGGCGCAATACCAGACTCCCCCATTTGGGAGAATGGGAATTGCTTTCGGCAGCGAAGAGCTACTGAAGGCTCAGCAGAGTGATCCGTTTCGAGTCTTGGAGGGAACGGAGCGCCGTATACGCTGCTTGCTTTGCGGCGGGCGCCGTTAAGCCGTCTTGAGAGGCACGGAGCGCCGTTACGCTGCTTGTTCTGTGGCGGGCGCGATTAGGGGCCTGAAACAGCGTGTGTCGCTGAGTCCCCGACGAATTCATTTTGCTGGACCATGACGGGCTCCTGCTGAACTATATAGCCACTGACGACGAGTCCATCGACCCGTTTAAGGTGGTTATGCCCAAAAGTTTGAGAGCCGCACTGTTGCGATCCTCTCACGACGAACCCATGGACGGTCACCTGAGTGGCTCGAAAGTTTTTGCAAACTGAGCAATGTTGTGACCTGGCCCGGCATGAAGCGTGGCTTTTATCGCTATTCCGTGCCTGCCACGTCTGACAAACGGTTGAGCCGAGGGTTGGAAAGCCGCCCGGTCTTATGAACCGATTGTCAGTGAGCGTCCGTGGCGCGTACTAGCTGAAAGATCCCCTTTGGGAAAAACTCAGCCGTGCCCACATCGCAGACCTGAAGGCCTTTGTCACGGTCTGACGAGCTCGCGCCAGCGCCCTGCGGCACTTCGCGCAAGCAACGGGCACACCCGGGGCGGCGGACCGCATTCGGACCCCGCACCGGTATAATCTGAGGAAGCGGTCACCATTGTAATTTCGCGCCGGACGGCGGACTTCTCCGCAACCGAAGGCCCTCAGTTTACTGTCTAGCCTAAGTATAGGTTAGCTTCTTCACGGCTTTTTCTCGTAAAGAAGTTGACCCCGCCCTGTCTGCTGCCAGTGTTTTTTTAAGTGTTCATGTGTATTTTATGTTTCTTTTGACTAATATTAAGTGTTATTGGTATTTTGTTTTTTTTGCCAGATGTTGAGTGTCATTTTGCTCTGTTTTTACTTTTTTCCCGTGATCGTTTCGCCTACCGTGAAGGGAGCTGTGTGTGACCTTAAGTGTCGGTGCTTGCCTGGAGAGAGAGATCAAGGACGCTTTGCGCCTACGCTCGCGCAGCTGTCGGCCGTGTGTGTGCATGCTCCTGTGCGTGTGTAAGTGCGTGACGCTTCAGTGCGAGCCCGCGAAGAGTGCGTCATGGCTTTCCTCCCAACGACGCGGACACTGGAAGTGCTGGGGGGGGGGCACTGACCGACTGACGTCAGACCGTCTGGCTGTGCTCTGCTCTCGGCCGTCGCCGAAGAAGCCCTGCTGCCTTCCACCACGGCTCCTGCGCGAGGCCAGCTGAAAGCAGCTATATGCTGCCGGCCAACGCCAGGGTGCCTCGCAGCCAATTCTGGTTCGGCCTCCCTGATAATGGAGAGGCCCGGCTTCCCGCAACGTCCCAGCTCCGTCATCGAGCGAAAAATGCGGGGCCTCCGAACCACAACCGAGGTGGCGTTCGTCAGACTTGCGGCTTATCAAGAGCAGCAACGAGCCATCAGTGAGCCCCCTCCCGTACCTCTGACCTCGCACTCGGGCATCGCACCCAGCGGACACTGTCACGCCCTTCCACGCCTCCGCGCAGTGGACGCTATCCCCCCTTCAGCACCACGAACACTAGTCCCACTTTTCTGTGCTCCCTTCCGCAGTTATTTTTATAATGTCATATGTTTATTTTGTTATTTATGTTTTTGTTTCTCCTTTGTAATCATTTTTAGCAGCAGTAGCAGAGCTGGACTGAGATTAGCTGTCGCTCATAGCGGTGTCATTTTAACTGCATGGGTGAGGTCCGCCTGCCTTTTGCAGATCGGTAAAGGGCAAATTTAGGAGAGGGGATGTGGGAATTGAGGCTGGCCCGGTGCCTTTGCGCGGGCTTTGCCGCCGTTTCTGCCGTTCTCATGTCCCGAAATGTCTGCCCTCCTTTGCTGTCTGCCGCGCTGAGAAAGCGGAGTGGCGTTTGACTCCCTCACCTGGTAGCGGATGTTGACTGTGGCGCCGCGCGTGGAGCCTTCCGAGAGGTTTTCGCGCGCTGCGTCAGGAGCGGACAGAGTACTCTCCGGGACTTAAAACGGTGAGCCCCGCAATCTTTTCCGTCCGTCGAGTCCCGTCGCTCGGGGCTCGTCGGACTTCGCCGACGGACACCTTGCGCCCGAGGCGAACGCTCACCTTTCTTGCCCCGCTGCGTACGCACGGCCGAAGGGCAGTACGGTGTCCTAAGGCCCGTTTACATTGACCCGACGAGGGCGCGTTGAGTCGAAATAAACAGGTTTTCTGGACTCGCCCTCCCCATGTATAAGCGGACGCGTCGGGGCGGAGAGTCGTCGTGGCGAGTCCCGTCGACCCGGAGACAGGGGTTCACGGAACTCGCCGCGCTTAGAAAGGGCATGTATAACCGGTCGCGCTGAGTTGACCGCTCGTGACCTCTCCCGCCCGTCGCGGTCTCCGCTTCCCCTGTCCCCATCACTCCGACGTGATGGGGACAGGGGAAGCGACCATCTACGATTACACTATAAAAAGTAATGGTTGGTCACTTTACTACACTATTCATTTTTGGAACCAATTTTCTAAAGAAAATTTTAATTTCCTAAATATGGTGGCAGTTAGGTTGCGACGAAACTTCGAAAAAGTGAAATATAATACGCAGCACGGTAAAACGATGGCAGTCG
The DNA here is from genome assembly GCA_013436015.1 of Rhipicephalus annulatus. NCBI lineage: Eukaryota > Metazoa > Arthropoda > Arachnida > Ixodida > Ixodidae > Rhipicephalus > Rhipicephalus annulatus. The sequence continues at coordinate 64,603 of WOVY01015983.1, read as the reverse complement.
GTAGGAAAGAACCGCATTTCCTTGTTCAAACGCATTCACCACTAGTGTATGTTAATGTGCTTTGTGGGGAAGCAATGCAGTGTTCTTGACCAAAGTCAGAAATTTTTACAGCTTTTCAACTTTTCCAGCGACAACGCAGCTGCATAGCTTGCTTGCATTATTGACGGTAAGTGGCGGAAAAACACGAGTCGTGAAGACAGTAGTTTGGAAGCGCTGGCACATGAACTTTGAAAAATTTGCAATATTGCTCATGTTCAGGCACTTATCGGTCTGTGTGGCGCTCCATATAAAAATATACACTTTGGATCATTTCAAAGGGTGCAGAAACGATATTTGTTTCTGTAAGTTTAATACGAATCTTTGTTTTACGCGAGAAAATATTATTTATATTGAGCTGCCCCCAAGGCTGTCAACGGCGGACCGTAAGTGCACTTCACTGCACCGAGGGTTCCTCGGCAGCCTCCTAAATGCACCAAAGCCGGTTTGTTGATTCGTGCTCCATTATCCTGCGCTTACCGCAAGTAATAGAAACAAATGATGCAGCTGCATTATCTCATAAAAAGTTATAAGAGCTGTAAAAAATGTTTAAATATCGCCCAAGAACAACGCATTGCTTCCCCTCAAAGAACATCTTGAGACAACCTAGTAGCTGTGAACGCGTTGTGCCAAGGAAACGCTGTGTTCTTCCTACCCACGAGATTTTTTTCACAACCTAGTTATTGGGCGCTGCCACGATATTTAAATTGCTCTGAGAGTAGAAAAATTTCCTCCGAAAACTGGTCTCAAAACAAAAATGGAAGACGGGCTTTCGGCTCGCCTCGACGCAAAGCGTCGCTGCGATCACCGCTCACCTCAACTCGTCCGTGCGAGTTCATATAAACTCGGGCGCGTCGAGGTAAGCTGAACCCGCCACTCAACTCAGCCCGCCCCCGTCGCGTCCATGTACACGGGGCTTATGTAACGTTGAATATTTCTGAAAAAAGGAGAAGGTATCGCAACATCCATCCACATAAAAAGGAGACGTAACCCGAGTGCAGGTGTACGTATACCGAAACAAATAAAAATAATGTGAAACTAGTAAGAGATAGAAATAAAATGTAAGCAAAATGATACGTATTGGAACAGAAACAAACATGGCATCTCACTAAAGAACGATGTAAACCATTACCCAGTTCACAAAAACGTTCGAAAAAGGTGTATTGTGATAATGCGTTTGGATGTATCGTCTAGTAATTTGGTAAATATTGAGGCGCATGGCCAGCACATTCAGGGAGCTTGACAAGATAAATATACAATTTAGGCTTACGGTAATTAGTGTGCTTTCTGAAGAAAACGAAATATGAACAAGATGAAAAACATTTGACTCATAGAAACAAAGCAAGAGACGACCCTAATAATTAAAAAATATAGTAATTATGTCAAGATAGTTCACGTACGTCTCATTAAGAATTTTATAAATATGAACATGCTAATAAATAACTTGCTAATTAAGACTGTGATTCATGCAAGGAACCTTGCACTAGTATAATACAAACACCGAGTTCGCACCACAAGACAGACAACGTTCAAACTGTTTTGTAAGTGAAAGCCTTATCCACCAAAGATTCGGCCATGTTTTCTTTAAGACTTGATCGTTATAGAATTGTCTTCATAATAGGCGACATAAATTTTTTGAGACCTGTATGAAGCGTACTGCCAAGCTGTCTCTCATCTTGCCTTTTCCCTTTGGCAGGCTATATCTTGGCTCCAATAGAGTGAATAATAACAAACTAACATAGAACCACTAGCAATCAAGGATGTCAATGCTTTTGATTGGTCTCACTTTTGTTCAGACCGCAGTTCTCGAAACAACTTTGCACAAGTAACAAGGGGATAGATGGGAAGTTAAAGGTAAATTGCAATAACTCGGCACGCACATGAACGAAATTAACTGGTAGTAAGAGTGAATTTCTGTTTGTGGTATGTTGTCGGTGTTAAACTTGCACAGATCTCTCTCTCAATCCGGTGGGCCCGCTACAAAGATTGGTTTGGTGTTGTGGGCGTTACCTGTTCCTAGCCTATTGGCACACCTGCCACAAATGGCTCACAGGATGCTGCTCTTAGGGTCTTTATTACAGATTGCATCAATCCATCTCCTCAAATCTCCTCCGGCGATAATATTTGCTTCCGTCTAAAACGCCAAATAAAATGAATTGTCGAAAAACATCCAAAAGCCTCTTTGTAAGACACTTACCATTGATAACTGTAATGTATAGACAACTGTATTTTGTTTTAATTGCATTTCTCTGCTTTAGTATCTGCTTCTAATTTCTAGCTTTCATCAGTGTCAATCTCCATACGTATACAGAGCATAATATTGCCATTTATTGAGGTATGTCCTCATATTAGCATGGCGGGTGCAAACCACACAGTTCCCGTTTCTACCCGTTTGAACGCAGCTGCCATGTCAGGCAAAATGCCCCTTACTTAAAGCCAACTAGTCCTCTGCCCCCCCCCCCCCCCAAAAAAAGGACGTGATACCGATGCCAAACATTTACGAAAATATATCACTAAGAACCCTAAAACGTATTCCTAAGTTCATGCCAACACATAAAACAACCAATACAAGGAGCTCCGAATTATTGAAACTGCCGAGGTAAAGAACAAATTATACCTATCAGATGCTACGACATCGACTACCCTATCACTGAAACAAAAAATGTAACACTTAGTATTGTGTGGTGACATAAACATGTATGTATCTGCAAACACCTAATTGCTAGGGATTATAATACGGTGGATTTATTGCATAAAAATTGTTTTCCTATTTCTTTGTAGTACGCCTACAGAATTTGGTATAGGTACTAGGAATGTCAGTATTGTGTGTATTATGTCCCCCCCCCCAAAAAAAAAGTTGTATATGTCCGTGCTTTTTTTCTGTTTTAGAGTTCACCCGTGCCCTTAAACACCCGTTCCGGTGTTAAGCGGCGTCGCTCCTGCCGTCGCCGTTGGTGGCGTAACCACGGGAACGTATGCGTGGCACAAAAATTAAGCAAGTCGCACTAATGTGCACAGCACGTAGAAGTGTGAAGCGTCGATGGTGTCACCACTCGAACGAGTATGTGAAAGAGGAATTGAGCAAACCCCCCTACCATGCACGGCTATCGCGAGCGTCAAATTAGAATAAAGTATGTGCCAAATGAATTGGGAAAGAAGCAAGGAAAGAAAAATTCTGGGCAAGCCCAAACACCACGTAGAGCAGGCGCGAGTATCAAATGAAAACAAAGTATCTGCATCCGGAAACGGGCGAGCAAAGTTGGATAACAACTTGCTGACAGTAGTTGTGTAATTCGACATTGTGCACTTCCTGCAACTCACATGAACCAAACTTCGGCCCAAACCGATGTTACTTTGGAGAACCTTGATATAGACAGAAAAACAAAAGAGACCTATTGTTCCCAGTTATGCGCAAGAACATCCCGTTCCTATTCATCGTAACGTATCCCAGTGATGAGACGACCTCACAGGAACCCTTCCTTAACCCCGTCTTTGGAAAACAGGCCATTGATGGAGAAAGTCAATTCACCCTGGACAAAGCTTCTTCATTACATTACGACTGGCAAACGTGTGTTCTCATTACAAAGAGTTGCGGAAAATAAGTAGAGCTGTGCAACTGTCAATGCATACATACATATCTCTTCCAAATTGTTTTTCTCCACTTACCGCAAAACCAAAAACACCTTAACAGCAGCGCTCCGAATTCGTATTATGAAGACGCTTAATCGTCGGCATTTTTTTACATATTTTGCTTTTGAGATTTTTATCGTGTATTGATGACCGTTAGCGTGTATTTTCAGTGTTCTGAACACGAACGTACCATTATTTCTTTTTTTAGTGTTAAACTGTTTTTTTATTTGTTGTTTCGTTGCTGCCTCAAAAATGGGGCTGTGAACCACGTGAAGCATTGCTGGCTTTTGATTCCTGGTCGTTAAGATGAGTAGTCTGTATTCTAAAAAATTTGGTTTGGATAAATTCTATTTCATCTATATACGTGTACGGCTTAAAACAACTGCTTTTCACTTTCCTGACGAAACGATGAGGCAAAAAACCGGGGGTGGGTCGTGAAGCATGGCTAAGCTTCTACCTCCGGTGATAACGTCACACTTCTAAGTAAATTTTACCTGGATGCCGAGGCAGAAATTGAACCCTTAGCTGTTGTTCAGAATAACAGCCCCACTGCTCCACCGAAGAAGCCCACACCACACGCATACTTACTTTTCGCATCAGTGTCAACTAAATTTTTCTCCTCCATGCGATTATTAAACTTGATGGGCATCGCGGCGCCATAGAGTTTCCCATAGGTAGACCGGAGGCAACTCTGGCGCTAGTGTCTGCGCGAGGGGCAACGCAAAGCGCTTCAGACAGTATCCGAATGATGTGTAGTACACAAGTTTGTCTATTATTCGTACCTTCAGTTCCACTTGACTTCGCGTGGCTTGGAGGTACTTTGTCATGAAATGACAATCAGTCAAAATACTTTAGGTGCCTAGCTTGTGTAACGCTGTCCCTCCGTCCACACTACTCCCCTCGCCGTAGGTGTTGCAGCGGCGCAAAGTAGCTCATGCCCTTTTAGCAGTGCGCCGTGACGTCTTTCTCGCACGCCAGCCGTGCGGTCGCCTTGTGTCAGCTCTCTCTCACTTCAGCCTCTCCACCGCTTGCTGCACTCGGGCCCATTCCTCACTTGGACATCATTTTAACCGCGCCACCTCTCTCTATCTGTCGACGAGAAGAAGCCGTGAGCCGGCGCGCGCGCGCTATAGTGCACGCGCCTCGAGAATCTCGCAGCGCCGACAATGTGGACCGCGCGCCGCTGCTTGCAGCAAGATCACGCCGACGGGTAGGACGCTGTCGTGGCAGGCTTCCTGCTAGTGTGTGTGTTCCTTTCGCAGATGTCGCTGGCGTTGCGAGGGTTAGTGAAGCCGATCGCGTTCGCGAATGGCGACGCCAACAACGACGAGGTAGAGTGCCTAGAATATTCTCCTAGTGTCATGAACAGGCGCCTTCCCCATCGGCGACTGGGAAATTGATTTGGATTCAGCGTTAGGGGGCGCTACTTGCAACTTGCGCGTCAGTTTGCGTGCCGGCCGGGCATTTCAACGTTGTGTCGGGTGGCGACTTGTCTGTGTGGTGAAGCGTGTTCTCGCTACGTTTCGAATATGTGCCGTGAATTGCCGTGAAGAGCACACTGTCACTCCTCAGCTACGTTACTAGCACACTGAAGTACACATATTTGCTAACTGCAAACCTAAGCCAGGACAAGATGGAAAATGTGTTTGGTGTCGTCCGGCAGGCCTTTGGGAGCAACGATCACCCCTCCCCTGAGCAATTTTTGGTCGTCATCAATAACATAGCATTTTACAGCCTCGTCAGACCCCCTAAAGGAGGTAACTCTCCTCCTGAACTGGTTACTGCTCTTTTAGAGCCTTCTGATGTGCCCGAACAAAAGGGAGCTCGTGTAACAGCCCTTGTTGATAGCCTTCTGGATGAAGGAAACCTGCGGCATGCTGAAGAATTGCTGGAAAGGCATGCCTCCCTGCTTGACCATGATGGCATGGTAGAAGAAAAGAGCGATAGCCGGCTAATTTTCTATATAGCTGGCTATGTTGTGCGCAAATCTCTGAAAAAATTTCCATGCCCTGATTGTGCATCTTGTCTTTGCATTATGCCTCTGCAAGCAGAATCGAACTACAATGCCACGCTGACGAATTAGTTCAACCATGGGGGCCTGTTCTACCCATCAGACGCTCTTGAAAAGCTCATCACAAAGCTTGAAAATGCTTTCACTGTGTTTTTCAGCCGGAACAAGCTTCATGCCGAAAGCTTGGTTAGCTTCTTGCTTTTTTTAGGGTCATGAACTTGAAAAAGTTGGCTGCATTGAGCACGGTCGTAAGCTCACTACAGCGATTATTAAATTTTACGCACTCACCAGACTGCACTTCTTCACGAAAGCAACAAATAAGAGCCTGTCCTCTAAGCGAGAGAAGCAAAAGCTCTTGAAAATGCGGCGGTGTCAGTAAGGTGTTCAGGGCTGTTCATGTAAAAAATGTAAATAAGTTCCTGGTACAGTGGCTTTTGTAATTAAGAAATCTGGCATTGTGAATCTGTTAGGAGTTCGGAGCTGCCAAAGTGAAAAATGTAAATAAATTCTTGACACTGAATTCTGCAATAAATGTTGATATTGTAAATTGACATTTTGTATTGGTTTGTTTTTCCTTACTGGTGGTAACTCATTCGCAGGGGGTCCTGTTCGCCAGTGGTTTTGTCTGGCGCACTGTCATTGCTTTGACATTATTTATTTTTCTGATTACTTCGAGGCGTGAAGGGCCAATCGAAGAGATAATGACCCTTGTACGTGGGTGCGTTCAGGCCTGCCACCGAGTGCAGGGAAAGTAAGTGTCCATATTACATTGTATATATAAAAAGTTGCGAGAAGAGGGTTTGTACAGTGCCTGCGATTTTGCACATGACAACAAAGTCGCGACAGCAGCCTACGGGAGGGAATGGTGGTCGCGGATGAGGAGAGAAACATGTGATTTTTTGTGTTGAACAGTCGTACCACTGGGAGCCCCCGGTTGGCCACCCCTTAATTACCGCAATTTAAAAAGTAGCATTGGTAACGCGCGAGCGGCCAATCTATGAAGAGGCGGCACGGCAGGAGGACACAAAATCTCAACAAGGCAGAGAGCTCGCATACATTTCGTTCAAATTCACACGCTTTATTTACACTCTGCATGGAAAACGCAGGATAACAAGGCAATCGCGTGCTAAGCCATGAAACCACCACTGCAATTTCAACGCAAAGCGTCTGCTCCGGCTTGCTGCCTCCCCAGCTTGCCGAAAAAGCAGCGCGCCAGAGAGCGGTACTGCCACCTGGCGGCTGTATCGCATACCATTTCCCCTCGGCCGGCCCGTTCATGAAACTAGGAGAAATATTCTAGGCACTCTAGACGAGGCGAGAGCCTGGGAAGCCGAACGATTGCGTCGGAGTGAAAGGCCAGCGACACCGACTAGGTGATAGTCGAGAACGCCGATCGCGTTCGAGAATACATAAGGCAAACGGGTAACACAGACGAGACGCGAGTGAAGTAAAATGAGCCTTGCGTCTTCAAGACGTCCCGCCTCCCACACTCAAAGGCAAAAGGGTGTTAAAAAGGTGTGTGGTTTGTCCTTTTGGGGACAAATGGGGCTGCCACTACCATTATTCTATTTAAGGAATGACGGCACCGCGGCTAACACTGACAAGCTGAAGGAACTAACACTTAGTTCTCACATTTGTACCTTAGTGAGTAACCATTAGTCCCACAATTCAACTCAAAGGACTAACATTTAGTCCTCACATTTGCACCCTATAGGGCAACTGTCAATACCCGCATTTACACGTTACCGGGCAACCGTTAGTCTTCACAGTTGCACCTTGCCGGGCAAACGGTTGATTCACTCAAGTACTCCAATCGGATGAACTTTGTATCCCCAGTTCAAACATTGCTTTTGCTGATTTTCCGCCAGGCCTAATACTTTTTTCGCCTGTTTTTCTGCGCAGTGAGCAACAAATAGCGCAGAAAAGAACACTCGAGAAAGTAAATAGCTACCTATGTGTAACTGCTTTCGCAGTCACGGCAACAAGGAAAGAGAAAAGCGAGACATCGAAATCTTTATTTTTCTACATACAAATAAAGTTTCTCCATTCTTCTAAGTGAATTCATGGTGAAGTGTACAAGTCCAGTCTCTTTGTCATATCTTGTTAACTCTTTGTGTTGCATCTCCGACGGAAGCGATACATAACAGGCATTGCAGACGCCAGCGCACGCAGCCTTCTGCTTGTTGTGTTCCCATGGCTGTACGTACAATAACATAGTAGAAATAGTTAGGCACACGTAACAGAAGATGAAGATGCACGCATGAGACAAGTACATGCAAGGTAATATCAGAAGATGCGTGTAGAGTATGACACACAAATAACTTTACCTTCACATCTCGCACAGTCCTTCTGAAGCTGCTCTGACGAAAGAGATGGATGAGAGGCACCGCAGACGCCACCGTACACAGCCTTCAGCACGGTGTGTGCCCACGGCTGTAAAATAAGTATGTAAAATAGTGAGTCACACGTGACAGATGATGAATACGAATGCATATAAGATATACGTGCAAGGTGCAATAAAACAGACGTGAGATATACCATGCTAATAATTTAAACGCGATATCACACATCCTCAAAAATTCATTTCGGTCCCCGTAGCGCCACAGCTTAGGAGCGGCGGCCGCAGCCACAACTCCGCGAACCACCGTGCCACCAAAAAGTCGGCGAGTCCTAAGCGAGCGACGTCATTCAGCTCATGCAAGTGAACGCGAGACAAAACACGGCGCTGTGCGCGGAGTGTCTGCCGCCAGTGAATTTCAAACAGGAGAGCGAGCGCACGCTTGGCCGCCGCCACGAACAGCGCTGGGCTGGTTTTGAGCAAGCACCGAAGAAATCGATAGTAATGCGGCCCTTTTCCAGAAACTCGAGTTAATGCAGCGTGCAAACGCGAGTCCACCGCCACGGCCAACGGATGGCGCCGAGCTATCCGCGACCGACTGAAGGGAAAGCCAGAAGTAACGGCGACCAATTTTCACTGAGTTCCGACGCTAGCGAAATCCCCGCCAGCCCGTGCTGGTGCACTTACAGCGCTCGAAATACTACAACCAAGCTTGTTACGAGAACTCGCAACGTGTTTTCGACTACTCCCAACACAGCGACGAGGTCTCAGCCCAATATCATTAGCCCGGAGCTTATTGTGGCGGCGAAGACAGGCGAGCATTCGGGAGGCCGACGGCAATGGCGGCCAATTTCCAGGCGGTCTCAAAGCACAGGCGAACTGCAGACGCCCAAGCTGACCTTCACGGTGCATTTCGTGCGTGAGATATACAACACGACCAAGCCCGTTGCCGGCAAGCACGATTCGTATCGCACACGCAAAAAGTAGAGTAGGATAGAGAATGATAACTTACTTGCGAAAGAATCCAGCGCTGATTTCTGCCCTGAGTCGGACTGAAGTATACTACCGACAGGCCTGCCGTCTTCTCGGCTGTCATGTTGGCCTTGCCAACTGTGGCTGTCGTGTCTTGGTCGTGACTATATCTAAGCCAGAGATACAGAGCGCGGCGTGGTGACGTGTCGAAACTTGCTCCAGACTTCATGGGTGCAGCGAAACGAAAAGCAGCAGCCCACGCTCATCCAAGCGTACACACAAGCACCACGTCGTAATTCCTAGATCGTCGAATCCACGCGGTCGTGGTCGAGCACTCCAAGTGCGTTGCAACGCGAACCATCGCCAGCAAAATACGCAGAAATACATAGCCAGGAGAGGAAGAGGACGGACGGATAGTGACCTTGGCAACGCTTTGCGCACTGCCTGCATTTGCCTTCGGGGGGGGGGGAGGCATAACACTGCGCCGTGCTCCTGACCGGGCTTCTGAAATTAGGTGCCTTTCTCCTCTTCTAACCACTACCACCATTTTCCGGGCGGTTCATCCCTTTGGAGCGTGTTTGCAGACTAAGTGGTTTACACGCAGCGCGTTTCCTTCTGTGGTTGCTCCTCAACGGTCTATTCGTTCATCGCGCGCAGCTACTGTGCTCCGTTACTCCTTTTTCGGCTAATTTTGCCTTAGAGTGCATATCTTTGTGTTTCAAACAAACGTTTACACGAGTAAACGCTACACCGAGTTTCGATTCAAACCGCTCGGGCAGCATCCACGTCGACGCCCGCTCTAACCTGGTCAACGCCGGGCGCTCCACTGCTGCTTTGCATTCAATCAGGGTCCCCTTCAGGGAGATGATTCATAGTATTTTTATTTACATAATGTTACTGCATATGTGATTTGGGTATGAGCCGGTGGGTAGCGGGAAGAGGCAGATTAGAGAAGAGGACGTTCGGCTAGCGAGATAGGCCTCCGGTCAACCTGACGAGCGGCCTCGACAAGTCGGGGAGATGGTCCGGCTCAAGGCTCTTGTTGCTTCCACATGGCTGTGCTTATTAATTTATTCATTCCTAAAAACAACAAGTTTCAAAGACGAACACACTTGTTTGTCACCACTACACTTCCCACAATTCCGTGCTCCGCCGGAATTGACCGGAAGAAGCGAAGCAAACCCCCGGATTACGCGCTGCACCAATACCTTCCCGGACTATGAAAATGGTGTAGTCCCAAGGGCACAGGGAAGAGCTCAACAAGACGGTTGCCGATTATATGGCATCCAATGGGTTCATGGAAGCTCTTGAAGCCTCCAAGAAGAAGACAGATATGCCTGGCGACATAGACAAGAAGTACGCTGGCCTTCTCGAAAAGAAATGTACGTCTTTAATTATGTTGCAGAACAAAATGAAGGAATTGAAGAGTAGACTGGCTGAGGCCAAGAAAGAGTACATTTCAGGCGCACCCACACGGGACAAGCGGTCCCCTCCAGAGTGGATCTCCAGGCCTCCCGAGCGGCATGCCCTCATGGGCCACTGGTCACCAGTCACCCGGGTGGCCTTACATGCTGTCTACAGTGTGGTCGTCTGTGCCTCAGAAGACGCCTCTATCAAGGTCTGGGATTAGAAGACTGGAGACAGGCCATTGGGAATGGGTGCGCATGGTCAGAGTCAACTCCGATGGCTCCCTCTTGGCCAGGTGTTCTAATGACCAGATGGTTCGTGTGTGCGTGGTAGGCACCAACAAGTGCAAGCTGGAACTTCGGGAGCACGACCACGTGGTGGAGTGCATCACGTAGGCACCCGAGAGCGCCCACCCGCACCTGGGAGGCAACGGCAGCGGAGACAGCAACCGGCGGCTGGCTGGCAGTGGCGCAGGCCGGGCCCAAGGCACTGGACTCTTCCTGGCATCGGGCTCGCAGGAAAAAACCATCAAGCTATGGGACGTCAGGACAGGCCGGGCCGTTTTCACCCTGGTGGGCCACGACAACTGGGTGCATGGTTGAAGTTCCACTCCGGTGGCAAATACCTGCTGAGTTGCTCAGACGACGAGAAGACGTTGCGTCTCTTAGAGCTGGCACACCAGCGATGCTGCAAGATGATGATGATGATGATGATGACGAACTCTTATCGATGGTGCTCACCCACAGAGGGGGATGGGCCAAGAACCGGGCGGCAGGTCACTTAAATGAAAGTAAAATGAAAATGAAGCCAATCTGAAAAATATATAAAAATATTACTACCGAAAAAACAAAAATTATTGATGAGCAAGCGGTCAAACCATCTCTTGTTTTTGATAGACATAACTACAATTTATAAACTAACGATCTGAAAAGGTTGGGGTTCATTAGCACGGTAATTGATAAGAATAACGATGGCAGAAAAAATGAATGTTCAATTGTTTCAATTTCATTGCACGAAATGCATAGCGGTGACGCCTTGAGCTGAGCTTTGTTAAGGTAATAATTTAGTTGTGGAACTGCACAGCGCAGTCTGGTATAAGTGAGCTCTAACTGGCGAGATACACACCACTGTTTTTTCCAGCAATCGCTCAAATGCTCGAAATCTTTGACATCGGAGGCCTATCTCGCTAGCCGAACGTCCTCTTCTCTAATCTGCTTGCTCCCCGCTACCCACCGGCTCATTCCGAAATCACATATGCAGTAACAATTTTATGTATTTATTTTACCCTCAATCTTTTCAAATGGCATTAAAGAGGGGGGTGGGTTGTTACAAAAAAATTAACTGAACAAAAAGCAGTGAATATGGTTAGATCGCTAAAAAAGATCTCTTATAGATACAGTATTTTCCAGTACATTTATATATTATATGTCTTAGCCAAAACAGCGCAGAACCTATTTATACCATGTCAGCTAATTCAACAAAAAAATCTTATTATACAATGTTAGCTGATGTATCGCGGAACAAGTTGTCATCACTGATAGCGATAATGTCACCAGGAAGTCTGTTCCACTCCTTTGATGCACGAGGCAAAAATGAATTGAAGAACGTTTTGGTGTGGCATGAAGGGATGCCTACTTTAAGAGAGTTAACAAAGCGGTGGGATATGTTCTAAGCGTGAAGAAGTAGTTCGTCATGCCGGAAGAAATGATGGTACGTGTTCAAAAACGGAGTGCAAGAAAACTTTTCATTGTGGAAATGCTCATGGTTCTGTTATAATTATACAATATAAAACGAACGGAGTTCTTCTAAACAAGTGGAACAGAAGTTACCAGAATAATATAGGTGGGGTCCCACATGGCTGTAGCACATTCTAGTTTAGAGCGCATTAGTCTTCTAAAAAGCTGCAGTTTTAAGCCACATGAAGCATTAAAAAGGCTACGTCGTAAATAGCCAAGTATGCGGGTAGCATTGATTATTATGTATTCAGTATGAGATGACCCGTTTAGAATAGTTGTTATGTGAACTCCAGGATATTTACAAGAGTTATAAGAATCCAGAGTAATGTTATTATGACAGTAAATAGGTGAGGTAGTAGAGGTTTTGGAAAAACACATGATTTTGCACTTTTTAGTGTTGTGGTTCATGAGCTATTTTTCACGTACGCCAGTTAGATAGAGGGTTAAAATCAGCTTGCAATATGTTTATGCCATTATCAGTAGTAGTTTCTTGAAAATCACACAGTCATCAGCAATAAAATGAACGTCTGATGATACAACTGATGAGAGGTATTTAATATAAATAAAAAAAGAACAGGGAGCCTATGACAAATGCTTGCAGAATGCCGGAATGAACTACGTGAAAAGATGAATTGTAACTGTTGCAGTAACGAATTGTGCTCTCTTAGTGAGAAAGCACTTAATCCACAGTTTGTTACCGTAAAGACTTAGTTGGTGCAGTTTGTAAAGTAGCAGTCTATGGAAAACCTTGTCAAAAGCTCTTGAGAAACCTAGAAAATTGCAGTCGGCATGGTGTAATTTTTTATGAATCTGATGTAAGTGATGAGTGACTGCTAATAACTGTGTTTCACAACAATACATTTTTACGAAAGCTATGTTGTGCAGAATTTGAAAATGAATATGATTTAAAAAATTTACTTTCTTTGTATATACACTAATTAAATAAGTAGGAAAATAATTGTTTGGAATGTGTTTATTACCAGATTTATTGAGTAGAACGACTTTGCCGATTTTTCATTGACTAGGAATAGTAAAAGTATGCAATGGCTGTTTGAAATTTTCATTACTACAATAGAATCGTAAGCACAAGTATTTCATAAAAGAATTGTATTATTGTCATCATAACCAGGAGACTCGCGAGTCTTTGTATACAAAGACACGCGGAGCAACGGTTTGGTTCCTCCTTCGTGAAATGCAGCCGCCTTGTGCCCCTGCTCAAACCAGGCAAATCGCCATTGGACATAGTCTCTTATCGCCCCATCGCGCTTGCCAGCTGTTTTGAAAAGGTGATAGAGAAAATGGTGCTGAATCGCCTAGAGTGGTACCTGGAACGTAACATATACCCTGATGCTTTGACCGGCTTTCCACGGGGATGGTCTTCCATAGACCATGTTATTGACCTTGTCACGTCTGCACAACAGCAGAAAAGCCTGAAGAGATTATCAATGGCAGTGTTCTTGGATATTAAGGGCGGATATGGCAATGCATTGCTTGAAATAATATTTGACACCTTGGGCAACGTTGGAGTGGGGGGCCGTGTCTACCGATAGATCTACAGTTACTAGAAGGACAGAACCTTCTTTGATCAGACAGAAGATGGTGAAACAAGGCAACATTGTACTTATCATGGTGTACCTCAACGTGGGGTCTTAAGCCCCATATTTTTCAACATTGCGCTTATCAGCTTCGTTTACGTTCTGCCGCAATCCGTGCATCTCTCGATCTACGCAGACGACATCTGCATCTGGGCATCTGTGGTCACGCTTCTACATGAACGAGCCAGGCTTCAGAGAGCGGCTACACTTACGTCAAACTACCTTCAAGGACGAAGACTTCAGCTGTCATTTAAGAAATGCTCACTGGTTGCGTTTTTAGCGCAAGGCAATGACCCTATACGTCATCAAAATTATTAGACACACAATCTGCTATCAAAAAACACGGTTTCCTGGGAACAATAATAGATCTCGACTTGTCCTGGAGCCCTCACATCGTTTTCATGAGAAAGAAGCTCACCATGATTACCCACTTTGTAAGGTTTCTTGCGGTAAACTCAAGGGTTGCATCGGTATACGAGCCATGCTTCAACTGTACACTGCACTTTTTCCCAGTTTCATGCGCTATAGCCTACCTGTGTTCGGCAATACTTGAATAACAAACGTACGTGTCCTCCAGTCAATACAAGCTCAAGCACTGAGAATATTCCTCGGGCTTCCGAAATGCGCATCCTTAGCAGTGACTGTCACAATGGCTCATGAACACCCTATCACAACCTACGATCGTGTCGGTGCTTTAAGAACGCACATAAGACACGCCACCCGGATTGCATTGCATCACCTCGCCTCCCTTCGAACTTACAGGCCACGCTCTATGTTCTGCACTATTATTGCTCCACATCGCACGGTGATTCCCGCAAACTTCAGGCACACAGCAAGACCGTCGTTTCCATTGTGGCGTCTACATCCACTGGAAGCCGTGACAACCATCTCCGAAATGCGAAAGAAAAATTTGTCAAACTGAGCCCTAAAACAAACAACATTACTGTTTCTGTTTGAGAAACACAGTGGACGCATTCACGTTTACACAGATTGGTTGATTACTTAAGAAAGCTCAAATGGTGCAGTGGTAATTCCGGATAAGTGCGTCACTATATAATTCAGGACATGGCATCTGACATAATCCACGACTTCAGAACTCACCGCCATTCATGCCGCCCTGGAGTTCCTAGTTGAAGAACCACCGCAGACATGGCCAATCTTTTTGGACTCCAAAGCAGCCCTCCAGGGCATTGCCTCGCCATATCGTTATGGACCAAATGAACAGCTAGTCGCTGCAAAAAGACTGCTTCATCACCGGGCTATAGAGAAACAACATGGCGTAGCGTATCAATGAATACCGGGTCACTGCAGATTCGATGGAGACGATCGTGCTGATGAAGCAGTCCGATCTGCTCATAATGATGCCCTTCGTGCAGCTATACCATTATCAAGAACGGATGCCGCTAGAAGACTTCGATTACTTGCACGAGAACTAACACGCGCTCAGTGGAATTCACCGGCATTCACCAACGTCCGCCTTTGTAAATTGGACCCATACCTACAACTCTCTCTTCCATCAGAAATAACCAGGGCTGAGGAGCTGAGGATTGGGGTAGCCTGTAGGAATGCCTACTTGTTTCGAATTGGAATGACCAGCAGCCGGACATGCGACAACTGTGGCTGCGCGGACACATTTTCCCATCTTCTCTGCGAACATTATCGCTTCAGTGCGCCAAGAAAAGAACTGTCGAAAGTTTGAGACATACTAGACAATCGCCAATTGTCGGAAGAAAGGGGAATAGGACACTGGCCGAGACCATTATCGGCACGCAAGGCGAGAGCGTTGTTGCACTTCTTACGGGCAAGTGGTCTAAGGCGTTCTTCAACGTCTCTTTTCTCTATCATTTTATTTCCCTTACCCCCTTTCCCAGCCTAGGGTAGCCAGCTGGTCTGAGAACTGGGTAACCTCCCTCTCCTTCCTCCTTGAATCCTCCTCTTTCTTACGAGGAAGAACTGCGTAGAAGAAAATCGCACAGCACCAGGGAAGCAGTGCCTTCTGGGGATTCCACGGGAAGCACTGCCGTTTCAGCGTCCAACGCCTAGTTATTAATTTACGCATCAGCACTTATCGACCATACGTATCTCCATTCAAAAGTACACGTTTTTTGTCATACTAAATGCGAACCATTTCCTAGCAAAATTTGGCTATTTTGAGTGCATTTATCTATCTATCTATCTATCTATCTATCTATCTATCTATCTATCTATCTATCTATCTATCTATCTAACTACTAGACACTCGCGACTTTCTGCTCTCTTGGGCGTTTCAATAATGGTATCAATACCAAACTTGGTATGGCATAACATGACTATATGACGAGTAGTACTGACTAGTCATAACATGAAAACCATAACATGTATGTGATAAATGTCGTAATTTGCAATTCATGGTGTTGTTGCTCTTGTGGTGGTTTCGATCAGATCAGAAACTGGTATGGTACATGACTGCTTGGCGAACGCAAGTGACAGCCCCTTACGTGGAAATCAATACATGCATGTCATGTAACAATTTGACTATATGCCACACTCATGATGCCCTCGTGGCCCTTTCACTAGCTTCAAACATACCAATTAGGTATTACGTAATGCGAACGGACGACGAAGGTAAATGACACGTTAAAACATGATAATCATGACATGCTTGTCATAAAATATGACTACCTGGTCGTTTCGCTAGCTCCACATATACCGAATTTGTTATCACGTGACGTGAATAGACTACGAAGGTAAATGACAAGTCCGAACATAGCAATAACGGCATGGATGTCATGTACGGCAAAATTTACGTCCGTCTCGTAACGTTGTACTGATATTAAAGGGATATACCAACCTTCTTCAGTCGTACTTCGCATATCACCGATTCCCACTGTACGTGGGATCTGCCAATTATTTTGTCGCCTGAACAATATCGAGTTCTCGATAAAGTATTTCCCGGAAAGCACCACGATACTTCAAGCGAAATGCAGCAAGTTTTAGTAATGCCGCACCTGTAATTATCTCTATTGGCATGACAACGTCAAGTAAACTTCACATAAAAAGAATACCGGTGCGCACACTTTGAGATGCTTTGATTTGGTTGAATGTCTAATTCTCCTGTCATAGTATAGTGCTAATAAACACCTCAACACTTTCCCGTTAGTTAGAAGTGTCTGTATCAGTGCGCACAGTAGGCACATACGTTAGAATGAAGCGGGAATAATGACAGATTGCCGTGTATGGACTTCCGTATGAAACTTTGAATATTTGTGAAAAAGGAGGAGGTATCGCAACATCCATCCACATGAAAAGGAGACGTAACCCGATTGCAGGTGTACGTATACCAAAACAAATAAAAATAATGTGAAACTAGTAAGAGATAGAAATAAAATGTAAGCAAAATGATACGTATTGGAAAAGAAACAAACATGGCATCTCACTAAAGAAAGATGTAAACCATTACCCAGTTCACAAAAACGTTCGAAAAAGGAGTATTGTGATAATGCGTTTGGAGTTATCGTCCAGTAATTTGGTAAATATTGAGGCGCATGGCCAGCACATTCAGGGAGCTTGACAAGATAAATATACAATTTAGGCGTACGGTAATCAGTGTGCTTTCTGAAGAAAACGAATTATGAACAAGATGAAAAACATTTGACTCATAGAAACAAAGCAAGAGACGACCCTAATAATTAAAAATATAGTAATTACGTCAAGATAGTTTACGTACGTCTCACTAAGAATTTTATAAATATGAACATGCTAATAAATACCTTGCTAATTGAGACTGTGATTCATGCATGGAACCTTGCAGTAGTATAATACAAACACCGAGTTCGCACCACAAGACAGACAACGTTCAAACTGTTTTGTAAGTGAAAGCCTTATCCCCCAAAGATTCGGCCATATTTTCTTTAAGACTTGATCGTTATAAAATTGTCTTCATAATAGGTGACATATATTTTTTGAGCCCTTTATGAAGCGTACTGCCAAGTTGTCTCTCATCTTTCCTTTTCCCTTCGGCAGGCTATATCTTGGCTCCAATAGAGTGAATAATAACAAATTAACATAACACCACTAGTAATCAAGGATGTCAATGCTTTTGATTGGTCTCACTTTTGTTAGGACCGCAGTTCTCGAAACAGCTTTACACAAGTAACAACGAGATAGATGGGAAGTTAAAGGTAAATTGCAATAATTCAGCACGCTCATGAACGAAACTAAGTGGTACTAACAGTGAATTTCTGTTTGTGGTATGTTGTCGGTGTTAAACTTGCACAGATCTCTCTCTCAATCCTGCATGCCTGCTACAAAGATTGGTTTGGTGTTGTGGGCGCTACCTTTTCCTAGCCAATTGGCACACCTGCCACAAATGGCTCACCTGATGCTGCTTTTAGGGTCTAGATTACAGATTTCATCAATCCATCACCTCATATATCTTCCGGCGATAATATTTGCTTCCGGCTAAAACGCGAAATAAAGTGAATAATCGAAATACATCCGAAAGCCTCTTTGTAAGACACTCACCATAGATAACTGTATTGTAGAGACAACTGTATTTTGTTTTAATGGCATTTCTCTGTTTTAGTATGTACTTCTAATTTCTAGCTTTCATCAGTGTCATTGTCAATACTTATAAAAAGCATTATATTGACATTTAATGAGATACGTCCCCATATTGGTATGGTGGGTGCAAACCACACAGTACCCGTTTCCACCCGTTTGAACGCAGCTGCCGTTTCAGGCGAAATGCCCCTTACTTCAAGCCAACTAGTCCTTTGCCCCCCAAAAAAAGAAAACGTACCGTGATACCGATGCCAAACATTTACGAAAATATATCACTAAGAACCTTAAAACGTATTTCTAAATTCATGCCAACACATAAAACAACCAATACAAGGAGATCCTAAATATAGTAACTGTCGAGGTGTAGAGACAACTTATACCTATCAGATGCTGCGACATCGACTACCCTATCACTGAAAACAAAAAATATAACAATTAGTATTGTGCGGTGACATAAACATGTATGTAACTGCAAACACCTAAGTGCTAGGGATTATAATGCGGTGAATTTATTGCATTAAAACTGTGTTCCTATTTTTTGTAGTACGCCTACAAAATTTGGTATAGGCACTGGAATGCAGAATTGTGTGTATTAAGTCCCCCCACCAAAAAAAAGTTGTATATGTCGTGCTTTTTTTCTGTTTTAAAGTGCACCCCTTGCCCTTAAACACCCGTTCCGGTGTTAGGTGGCGTCACTGCTGCCGTCGCCGTCGGTGGCGTAACCACGTGAACGTATGCGTGGCACAAAAATTAGGCAAGTCGCACTAATGTGCACAACACGTACAAGTGTGAAGCGTCGATGGTGTCACCACTCGAACGAGTATGTGCCACAGGAATTGAGCAAACCCCACTAACATGCACGGCTATTGCGAGCGTCAAACTAAAATGAAGTATGCGCCAAATTAATTGGGAAAGATGCAAGCAAAGAAAACTTCTGGGCAAGCCCAAACACCCCGTATAGCAGGCGCGAGTATCAAATGAAAACAAAGTATTTGCCTCCGGAAACGGGCGAGCAAATTTGGATAACAACTTGCTGGTAGTGGTTTTGTAATTCGACATTGCGCACTTTTTGCAACTTACATGAACCACACTTCGGCCCAAACCGATGTTACTTTTGGAGAACCTTGATATAGACAGAAAACCAAGAGAGACCTATTGTTCCCAGTTATGCGCAAGATCATCCCGTTCCCATTCATTGTAACGTATCCCAGTGATGAGACGACCTCACGGAACCCTTCCATATACCCCGTCTTTGGCAAACAGGCATTGATGAAGAAATTAATTTCACCCTCGACGAAGCTTCCTTCAATACATTACGACTGGCAAACGTGTGTTCCCATTACAAATAGTTGCGGAAAATACGTAGAGCTGCGCAACTGTCAACGCATATATACATATCTCTTCCAAATTGTTTTTCTCCACTTACCGCAAAACCAAAACAACTAAACAGCTGCGCTCCGAATTCGTAATAAACAGACGCTTAATCGTCGTCATTTTTTTTCTTTTTTACATCGTTTGCTTTTGAGATTTTCATCGTGTATGATGACCGTTAGCGTGTATTTTCAGTGTTCTGAACATGAATGTACCATCATTTCTATTTTAGTGTTAGACTGTTTTTTTATAAGTTGTTTTGTTGCTGCCTCAAAAATGGGGCTGTGAGCCACGTGAAGCAATGCTGGCTTTTGATTCGTGGTCGTTAAGATGAGTAGTATGTACGCTAAAAAAATTGGTTTGGCATAATGTTATTTCATCTATATACGTGTACGGCTTAAAACAACTGCTTTTCATTTTCCTGACAAAAAGATGAGGCAAAGAACCGGGGTTGAGTCGTGAAGCACGGCTAAGCTTCTGCCCGCGGTGGTAACGTCACACGTCTAAGTAAAATTTACCTGGATTCCGAGGCAGAAATTGAACCCATATCTGTTGAACCCATATAACAGCCCCAACACTCTACCGAAGAAGCCCACACCACACGCATACTTATTTTTCGCATCAGTGTCAACTAAATTTCTCTCCATGCTATTAATCAACTTGATCGGGATCGCGGCACCATAGAGTTTCCCATAGGTAGACTGGAGGCAACTCTGGCGCTACTGTCTGTGCGAGGGGAAACGCAAAGCGCCTCAGCCAGCATTGGAATGATGTGTAGTACACAAGTTTGTCTATTATTCGTACCTTCAGTTCCACTTTACTTCGCGTGGCTTGGAGGTACTTTGTCATGAAATGACAATCAGTCAATATACTTTAGGTGCGAAGCAGCTCTTTGACTAGCTTGTGTAACGCTGTCCCTCCGTACACACTACTCCCCTCGCCGAAGGTGTTGGAGCGGTGCAAAGTAGCTCATGCCCTTCTAGCAGTGTGCCGTGACGTCTTTCTCGCGCGCCAGCCGTGCGCTCGTCCTGTGTCAGCTCTCTCTCACTTCACCCTCTCCACCGCTTGCTGCACTCGAGCCCATTTCTCACGTGGACATCATCTTAACCGCGCAACCTCTCTCTATCTGTCGACGAGAAGAAGCTGTGAGCCGGCGCGCGCGCGCTATAGTGCCGCTACTTGCCGGAAGAACACGCCGTCGGGTAGGACGCCATCGTGCCAGGCTTCCCCCTACTGTGTGCGTTCCTTTCGTAGATGTCGCTGGCGTTGCGAGGGTTCGTGAAGCCAATTGAGCTCACGAATGGCGACGCCAAGAACGACGAGGCGAGATCCTGGGAAGCCGAACGATAGCGTCGGAGTGAAAGACCAGCGACACCGACTAGGTGATAGTTGAGAACACCGATCGCATTCGAGAATACATAAGGATCGCGGGTAACACAGACGAGACGCGAGCCAAGTAAGATGAGCGCTGTGTCTTCAAGACTTCCCGCATCCCACACTCTAAGACTAAATGGTATTAAAAGGGTGTGTGGTTTATCCTTTTGGGGACTAATGGGGCTACCACAACCATTAGTCTATTTAAGGAATTACGGCACCGCGGCTAGCAGTTAGTCCCCACTGACAAGCTCAAGGAACTAACATTTAGACCTCACATTTGCACCTTAGTGGGTAACCATTAGTCGGTTGAACTTTGTATCCCCAGTTCCAACACTGCTTTTGTTGATTTTGTCCCTGAGCCCTCACAGCGCTTTCATGAAAAAGAAACTCACCATGAGAACCCACTTTCTTAGGTTTCTTGCGGCAAACTCTTGGGGTGCATCCGTATACGAACCATGCTAGAACTGTACACTGCACTTTTTCTCAGTTTCATGCGCTATAGCCTACCTGTGTTCGGCAATACTCGAATAACAAATGTTTGTGTCCTACAGTCAACACAACCTCAAGCATTGAGAATATGCCTCGGGCTTCCGAGATGCGCATCCTCAGCAGTGACTGCCACAATCGCTCATGAACACCCTATCACAACCTAGAATCATGTCGATGCTTTAAGAACGCACATAAGACACGCCACCCGGTTTCAATTGCATCACCTCGCCTCCCTTCGAACTTCCAGGCCACGCTCTGCGTTCTGCACTATTATTGCTCCACATCGCATGGTGATTACTGCAAACATCAGGCACGCAGCAAGACAGTCGTTTCCATTGTGGTGTCTACATCAACTGGAAGCCGTGATAACCATGCCCGAAGTGCGAAAGAAAAATTTGTCAAACTTAGCCCTAAAACAAACAACATTACTGTTTCTGTTTGAGAAACACAGTGGACGCATTCACGTTTACACTGATTGGTCAATTACTTAAGCAAGCTCAAATGGTGCAGTGATAATTCCGGATAAATCCATCACGATATAGTTCAGGACATTGTATCTGACATCATCCACGACATCAGAACTCGCCACCATTCATGCCACCCTGGAGTTTCTAGTTGAAGAATCGCTGCAGACATGGCCAATCTTATCGGACTCCAAAGCAGCCCTCCAGAGCATTGCCTCGCCATATTGTCATGGACCGAATGAACAGCTAGTCGCTGCAAAAAGACTGCTTCATCACCGGTCTATAGAGAAACAACATGACACAGCGTATCAATGAATACCGGGCCACTGCAGCATTGATGGAGACGATCGTGCAGATGAAGCAGCCTGATCTGCTCATAATGATGCCCCTCTTGCAGCTATACCATAATCAAAAACGCATGCCGCTACAAGGCTTTGATCACTTGCACGAGAACTAACACGCGCTCTGTGGAATTCACCGGCATTCACCAACGTCCGCCTTTGTAAATTGAACCCGCACCTGCAGCTCTGTCTTTCATCAGGAATAACCAGAGCTGAGGAGCTGAGGATTGGGGTGGCCTTTAGGAATGCATATTTGTTTCGAATCGGAATGACCAGCAGCCGGACATGCGACAACTGTGGCTGCGCGGACACATTTTCCCATCTTCTCAGCGAACGTCCTCGCTTCAGTGCGCCAAGAAAAGAACTGTCAAAAGTTTGAGACATACAAGACAATCGTCAATTGTCGGAAGAAAGGGCATTAGGGCACTGGCCGAGACTATTATCGGCACGCAAGGCGAGAGCATTGTTGCACTTCTTGCGGCAAGTGGTCTAAGGCGGTCTTCAACGTCTCTTTTCTCTATCCTTTTATTCCCCTTACCCCCTTCCCCAGCAGAGGGTAGCCAGCTGGTCTGAGAACTGGCTAACCGCCCAGCCCTTCCTCCTTCAACCCTCCTCCTCCTTACGAAGAAGAACTGCGTAGAAGAAAATCGCACAGCACCAGGGAATCAGTGCCTTCTGGGGACTCCACAGGAAGCACTGCCGTTTCAGCGTCTACGCGTAGTTATTAATTTACGCAAGAGAACTTATAGACCATATGCATCTCCATTCGTTTGTACACGTCATTTGTAATAATAAATGCAAAGCATTTTCTAGCGAAATTTGGATACTTTGAATGCATCTATCTATCTATCTATCTATCTATCTATCTATCCATTTAGACGCTCGCGACTTTCTGCTCTCTTGGGCGTTTCAATAATGGTATCGATACCAAACTTGGTATGGCATAACATGACGATAAGACGAGTATTGATATGACGAAAAAAAATGACACGTCTAATCATGATAATCATTACGTCCGTGTCATAAAATATGACTACATGGTCGTTTCGCTAGCTCCACAAATACCGAATTTGTTATCACGCGACGTGAATAGACATCGAAGGTAAATGACAAGTCCGAACATAGCAATAATTGACATGGACGTCATGGACGGCAAAATTTACGTCCGTCTCGTAACGTCGTATTGGTAATAAAGTGACATCTCAACCTTCTTCAGTCGCACTTCACATATCCACAATTCTCACAGTAGGTGAGATCTGCCTATATTTTTGTCGCCGTAACAAGTTCGAGTTCTCGATAGAGTATTTCCCGAAAAGCCCCACGATACTTCAAGGGAAATGCAGCAAAGTTTAGTAACGCCACACCTGTAATTATCTCTATTGGCATGACAACGTCAATTAAACTTCACATAAAATGAATACCGGTGCGCACAACTTGAGAAGCTTTGATTTGGTTGAATGTCTGATTCTCCTGCCATCGTATAGTGCTAATAAACAGCTCAGCACTTTCCCGTTAGTTTGAAGTGTCTGTATCAGTGTGCACAGTAGGCGCAGACGTTAGAATGAAGTGGGAATAATGACAGATTGGCGTATATGGACTTCCGTATGTAACGTTAAATATTTGTGAAAAAGGAGAAGGTATCGCAACATCCATCCTCATGAAAAGGAGACGTAAACCGAGTGCAGGTGTACGTATACGAAAACAAATAAAAATAATGTGAATCCAGTAGGAGATAGAGATGAAATATTAGAAAAATGATACGTATTTGAACAGAAACAAACATGGCATCTACACTAAAGAACGATGTAAACCATTAGCCAGTTCACAAAAACATTCGAAAAGGAGTATTGTGATAATGCGTTTTGATGTATCGTCTAGTAATTTGGTAAATATTTAGGCGCATGGCCAGCACATTCAGTGAGCTTGACAAGAATAGTATACAATTTAAGCGTACGCCAATTAGTGTGCTTTCTGAAGAAATCGAAATATGAACAAGTTGAAAACATTTGACTCATAGAAACAAAGGACCAGAAGACCCTAATAATTAAAAAAATATGGTATATATGTCAAGATAGTTCACTTACGTCTCATTAAGAATTTTATAAATATGAACAAGCTAATAAATAACTTGCTAATTAAGACCGTGATTCATGCATGGAACCTTGCAGTAGTTTAATACAAACACTGAGTTTACACAACAATACAGACAACGTCCAAACTGTTTTGTAAGTGAAAGCCTTCATTCGCCAGAGATTCGGCCACGTTTTCTTTAAGACATGATCGTTATAGAATTGTATTTATAATAACGTGGCATAAATTTTTTGAGACCTGTATGAAGCGTACTGCCAAGATGTCTCTTCTTTCTTTTTCCCTTTGACAGGCTATATCTTGGCTAAATAGAGTTAATAATAACAAACTAACATAGAAACACTAGTAATCAAGTATGCCAATGCTTTTGATTGGTGTCATTTTTGTTAAGACCATAGTTCTCGAAACAACTTTACAGAAGTAAAAAGGGGATAGATGGGAAGTTAAAGGTAAATCGCAATAACACAGCACGCACATGAACGAAATTAACTGGTAGTAAGAGTGAATTTCTGTTTGTGGTATGTTGTCGGTGTTAAACTTGCACAGATCTCTCTCTCAATCCTGCAGGCCCGCTACAAAGATTGGTTTGGTGTTGTGGGTGTTACCTGTTACTAGCCTATTGGCACACCTGCCACAAATGGCTCACAGGATGCTGCTCTTAGGGTCTAAATTACAGATTTCATCAATCCATCACCTCAAATTTTTTCCGCCGATAATATTTGCTTCCGGGAAAGACGCGAAATAAAGTGAACTGTCGAAAAACAACGAAAGCTTCTTTGTAAGACACTCACCATAGATAACTGTAATGTATAGACAACTGTATTTTGTTTTAATTGCATTTCTCTGCTCTAGTATCTACTTCTAATCTCTATTTTCCTGAGTGTCACTGTTCGTACGTATACAGAGCATATTATTGACATTTATTGAAATATGTGCCCATATTGCCATGGCGGGTGCAAACCACACAGTTCCCAATTCTACCCGTTTGAACGCAGCTGCCGTTTCAGTCAAAATGCCCCTTACTTAAAGCCAACTAGTCCTCTGCCCCCCAGCCCCCCCCCCCCAAAAAAATCGTAACATGATACCGATGCCACAAATTTACAAAAATATATCACTAAGAACCCTAAAACGTATTTCTAAACTCATGCCAACACATAAAACAACCAATACAAGGAGCTCCGAAATATAGAAACTGCCGAGGTGTATAACAAATTATACCTATCAGATGCTACGACATCGACTACCCTATCACTGAAACAAAAAATATAACACTTAGTATTGTGTGGTGACATAAACATGTATTTACCTGCAAACACCTAAGTGCTAGGGATTACAATACGGTGAATTTATTGCATAAAAATTCCTTTCCTATTTTTCGTAGTACACCTACTAATTTGGTATAGGCACTGGAATGTAGTATTGTGTGTATTATGTCCCCCCCCCAAAAAAAAAGTTGTATATGTCGTGTTTTTTTTCTCTTTTAAAGAGCACACCGTGCCCTTAAACACCCGTCCTGGTGTTAAGCGGCGTCGCTCCTGCCGTCGCCATCGGTGGCGTAACCACGGTAACGTATGCGTGGCACAGAAACTAGGCAAGTTGCACTAATGTGCACAGCACGTAGAAGTGTGAAGCTTCGATGGTGTCACCACTCGAACGAGTATGTGCCACAGGAATTGAGCAAACCCCACTACCATGCACGGCTATTGCGAGCGTCAAACTAAAATTAAGTATGTGCCATTTGAATTGGGAAAGAAGCAAGCAAAGAAGAATTCTGGGCAAGCCCAAACACCACGTAGAACAGGTGCGAGGATCAAATGAAAACAAAGTATCTGCCTCCAGAAACGGGCGAGCAAAGTTGGATAACAACTTGCTGGTAGTGGTTGTGTACTTCGACATTGCGCACTTTCTGCAACTCACATGACCCACACTTCGGCCCACACCGATGTTACTTTTGGAGGACCTTGATATAGGCAGAAAAACAAAAGAGACATATTGTTCCCAGTTATGATCAAGAACATCCCGTTCGCATTCATCGTAACGTATCCCAGTGATGAGACGACCTCACGGAACCCTTCCATATACCCCGTCTTTGGAAAACAGGCATTGATGGTGAAATTCATTTCACCCTCGACAAAGCTTCCTTCGTTACATTACGACTGGCAAACGTTTGTTCCAATTACAAAGAGTTCCGGAAAATAAGTAAAGCTGCGCAACTGTCAATGCATACATACATATCTCTTCCAAATTGTTTTTCTCAACTTACCGCAAAACCAAAACAACTAAACAGCTGCGCTTCGAATTCGTAATAAGCAGACGCTTAATCGTCGTCATTTTTTTCTTTTTTACATCGTTTGCTTTTGAGATTTTCATCGTGTATGATGACCGTTAGCGTGTATTTTCAGTGTTCTGAACATGAATGTACCATTATTTCTATTTTAGTGTTAGACTGTTTTTTTATAAGTTGTTTTGTTGCTGCCTCAAAAATGGGGCTGTGAACCACGTGAAGCATTGCTGGCTTTTGATTCGTGGTCGTTAAGATGAGTAGTATGTACGCTAAAAAAATTGGTTTGGCATAATGTTATTTCATCTATATACGTGTACGGCTTAAAACAACTGCTTTTCATTTTCCTGACAAAAAGATGAGGCAAAGAACCGGATTTGATTGATTGATATGTGGGGTTTAACGTCCCAAAACCACTATATGATTATGAGAGACGCCGTAGTGGAGGGCTCCGGAAATTTAGACCACCTGGGGTTCTTTAACGTGCACCCAAATCTGAGCACACGGGCCTACAACATTTCCGCCTCCATCGGAAATGCAGCCGCCGCAGCCGGGATTCGAACCCGCGCCCTGAGGGTCAGCAGCCGAGTACCTTAGCCACTAGACCAACGCGGCGGGGCGGCAAGGAACCGGAGTTGAGCCGTGAAGCACGGCTAAGCTTCTGCCCGTGGTGGTAACGTCACACTTCTAAGTAAAATTTACCTGGATTCCGAGGCAGAAATTGAACCCATGTCTGTTGTTCAGAATAACAGCCCCAACGCTCTACCGAAAAGCCCACACCACACGCATACTTATTTTTCGCATCAGTGTCAACTAAATTTCTCTCCATGCTATTATTCAACTTGATCGGGATCGCGGCACCATAGAGTTTCCCATAGGTAGACTGGAGGCAACTCTGGCACTACTGTCTGTGCGAGGGGAAACGCAAAGCGCTTCAGCCAGCATCGGAATGATGTGTAGTACACAAGTTTGTCTATTATTCGTACCTTCAGTTCCACTTTACTTCGCGTGGCTTGGAGGTACTTTGTCATGAAATGACAATCAGTCAATATACTTTATGTGCGAAGCAGCTCTTTGACTAGCTTGTGTAACGCTGTCCCTCCGTACACACTACTCCCCTCGCCGAAGGTGTTGGAGCGGTGCAAAGTAGCTCATGCCCTTCTAGCAGTGTGCCGTGACGTTTTTCTCGCGCGCCAGCCGTGCGCTCGTCCTGTGTCAGCTCTCTCTCACTTCACCATCTCCACCGCTCGCTGCACTCGAGCCCATTCCTCACGTGGACATCATCTTAACCACGCAACCTCTCTCTATCTGTCGACGAGAAGAAGCTGTGAGCCGGCGCGCGCGCGCTATAGTGCCGCTACTTGCCGGAAGATCACGCCGTCGGGTAGGACGCCGTCGTGGCAGGCTTCCCGCTAGTGTGTGCGTTCCTTTCACAGATGTCGCCGGCGTTGCGAGGGTTAGGGAAGGCGATCGCGTTCGCGAATGGCGACGTCAACAAGGACGAGGCGAGAGCCTGGGAAGCCGAATGACAGCGTCGGAGTGAAAGACAAGTGACACCGACTAGGGGATAGTCGAGAACACCGATCGCGTTCGAGAATACATAAGGCACGCGGGTAACACAGTCGAGACGCGAGCCTAGTAAGATGAGTGCTGCGTCTTCAAGACGTCCCACCTTCCACACTCTAAGGCAAAAGGGTGTTAAAACTATGTCTGGTTTGTCCTTTTGGGGTGTAATGGGGCTGCCACAACCTTTAATCTATTTCAGGGATAACAGCACTGCGGCTAACAGTTAGTCCCCACTGACAAGCTCAAGGAACTATTAGTCCTCACATTTGCAGCTTAGTGAGTAACCATTAGTCTCGCAATTCTCCTCGAAGGACTAACATTTAGTCCTCACATTTGCACCCTATAGGGCAACTGTCAATCCTCACAATTACACGTCACCGGGCAACCGTTAGTCCTCACAGTTGCACCTCGCCGGACGAACGTTTGATCCACTGAAGAACTGCAATCGGATGAACTTTGTATCCTCAGTTCAAGCATTGCTTTTGTTGATTTTCCGCCAGCCCTAATACTTTTTAGCCTGTTTTTCTTCGCAGTGAGCAACAAATAGCGCAGAAAAGAACACTCGAGAAAGTAAATAGCTACCTATGTGTAACTGCTTTCGCAGTCACGGCAACAAGGAAAGAGAAAAGCGAGACATTGAAATCTTTATTTTTCTACATACAAATAAAGTTTCTCCATTCTTCTAAGTGAATTCATGGTGAAGTGTACAAGTCCAGTCTCTTTGTCATATCTTGTTAACTCTTTGTGTTGCATCTTCACATCTCGCACAGTCCTTCTGAAGCTGCTCTGACGAATGAGATGGATGACAGGCATCGCAGACGCCAGCGCACACAGCCTTCAGCACGGTGTCTGCACACGGCAGTGCAAAAAGTATGTAAAATAGTGAGTCAGACGTGACAGAGGATGACTACGCATGCATATGAGAAATACGTGCAAGGTGAAATAAAACATACGTGAGATATGACATACTAATAATTTAAACGCGATATCACACAACCTCAAAGACTCATTTCGATCCCCGTAGCGCAACAGCTTAGGAGCAGCGGCCGCAGCCACAACTCCGCGAACCACCGTGCCGCCAAAAAGTCGGCGAGTCCAAAGCGAGTGACGTCGTTCAGCTCGAGCAAGCGAACGCGAGACCGAACACTGGCGCTGTACACGGAGTGTCTGCCGCCAGCGAACTTCGAACAGAAGAGCGAGCGCCCGCTTGGCCGCCGCCACAAACAGCGCTGGGCTGGTTTTGAGCTAGCACCGAAGAAATCGATGGTAATGCGGCCCTTTTCCAGAAACTCGAGCAAATGCAGCGTTCAAACGCGAGTCCACCGCCGCGGCCAACAGATAGCACCGAGCTTCTTGAAACCGACTGACGGGAAAGCCAGCAGTATTGGCGACCAATTTTCACTGAGTTCCGACGCTACCGAAATCCCCGCCAGCCCGTGCTGGTGCACTTACAGTGCGCGAGTTACTACAACCAAGCTTGTTACAAGAACCCGCAACGTGTTTTCGATTACTCCAACACAGCGACGAAGTCTCAGCCCGATATCTTTAGCCTGGAGCTCAACGCGGCGGCGATGACAGGCGAGCACTCGGGAAGCCGACGGCAATGGCGGCCAATTTCCAGGCGGTCTCAAAGCACAGGCGAACTGCAGACGCCCAAGCTGACCTTCGCGGTGCATTTTGAGCGTGCGATATAAAACACGACCGAGCCCGTTGCCGGCAAGCACGATCCGTATCGCACACGCAAAAAGTAGAGTAGAATAAAGAATGATAATCTACTTGCGAAAGAATCCAGCGCTGATTTCTGCCCTGAGTCGGACTGAAGCATACATCCGATAGGCCTGCCTTCTTCTGGGCCGTCATGTTGGCCTTCCCAACTGTTTCTGTCTTGTGTTTGTCGTGAATATATCTAAGCCAGAGATATACAGCACGGCGTGGTGACGTGTCGAGACTTGCTCCAGACTTCATGAGTGCAGCGAAACGTAAAAGCAGCAGCCCACGCTCATCAAAGCGTACACACAAGCACCACGTCGTAATTGCTAGATCGTCGAATCCACGCGGCCGTGGTCGAGCACTCCAAGCCTGATGCAACGCGAACCGTCGCCAGAAAAATACGGAGAAAGACTGAGCCAAGAGAGGAAGAGGACGGATAGTGACCTTGGCAACGCTTTGCGCACTGCCAGCATTTGCCGGGGGGGGGGGGGCAAGCGCTGCGCCGTACTCTCGACCGGGCTGCAGAAATTAGGTGTCTTTCTCCTCTTCTAACCACTACCACCATTTGCCGGGCGGTTCATCCCTATGGAGCGTGTTTGCAGACCAACTAGTTTGCACGCACCACGTTTCCCTTTGTGGTTTCTCCTAAACAGTCTATCCGTTCATCGCGCGCATCTATTGGGCTCCGTTACTCCTATTTCGGGTAATTTTGCCTTAGTGTGCATATCTTTGCGTTCCGAACAAACGTTTACACGAGTAAACGCTACACTGAGTTTCGATTCAAACCGTTCGGCCAGCACCCCCGTCGACGCCCGTTCTAACTGGGTCAACGCCAGGCGCTCCACTGCTGCTTTTCATCCAATCAGGGTCCCATTTAGGGAGATAATTCAGTTTTTCATTTACATAATGTTACTGCATATGTGATTTGGGTATGTGCCGGTGGGTAACGGGGAACAGGCAGATTACAGAAGAGGACTTTCGGCTAGCGAGGCAAATTGACCGGAAGAAACGAAGCGAACCCCAGATTACGCGCAGCTCCAATACCTTCCCGGACTATAAAAATAGTGTTGTCCCGAAGGCAGAGGGAAGAGCTCAACAAGGCGGTTGCGGATTATATGGCATCCATTGGGTTCATGGAAGCTCTTGAAGCCTTCAAGAAGGAGACAGACATGCCTGGCGACATTGACAATAAGTACACTGGCCTTCTCGAAAAGAAATGTACGTCTTTAATCAGGTTGAAGAAGAAGGTGATGGAACTGGAGAGTAGACTGGCAGAGGCCAAGAAAGAGTACATTTCGGGCGCACCCACACGGGAAAAGCGGTCCCCTACAGAGTGGATTCCCAGGCCTCCCGAGCGGCATGCCCCCACGGGCCACCGGTCACCAGTCACCCGGGTGGCCTTACACCCTGTCTACAGCGTGGTCGTCTCCGCCTCAGAAGACGCCTCTATCAAGGTTTGGGATTACGAGACTGGAGACTTCGAATGAACGCTAAAGTGCCACACGGACTCCGTGCAAGACTTGGGGTTCGGCCACACTTGGAAGTTGCTAGTGTCTTGTTCAGCAGACATGATCATCAAATTGTGGAATTTCCAGACATATGAGTGTATTCGTACAATGCACGGACACGACCACAACGTGTCGTCAGTGTCCTTCCTGCCAAGCGGTGACCATGTGGTGTCCTGCTCGAGAGCCAAGACCATCAAGTTGTGGGAGGTATCCACGGGGTACTGTGTCAAGACGTTCACAGGCCATCTGGAATGGGTGCGCATGGTCAGAGTAAACTCCGATGGCTCCCTCTTGGCCAGCTGTTCTAATGACCACACGGTTCGTGTGTGGGTGGTAGGCACCAAGGAGTGCAAGCTGGAGCTTCGGGAGCACGACCACGTGGTGGAGAGCATCGCGTGGGCACCCGAGAGCGCCCACCTGCACCTGGGGGGCAACGGCAGCGGTGGCAGCAACCGCCGACTGGCTGGCAGTGGCGCAGGCCGGGCCCAGGGCACTGGACTCTTCCTGGCCTCGAGCTCGCGGGACAGAACCATCAAGCTGTGGGACGTCAGCATGGGCCTGGCCGTCTTCACCCTGGTGGGCCACGACAACTGGGTGCGTGGTGTCAAGTTCCACCCCGGTGGCAAATACCAGCTGAGCTGCTCAGACGAGAAGACGTTGCGTGTCTGGGAGCTGGCACACTAGCGATGCTGCAAGATGATGATGATGATGAAGACCTCTTATGGCTGGCGCTACTAAAAATGTTTTTCTGTGATAAGAATAGCGATGGCAGAATGAAAATAAATGTTCAATTGTTTCATGTTCATTGCACCAAGTGCATAGCGGTGACGCCTTGAGTCGAGCTTTGTTAAGGTAATAATTTAGTTGTGGAACTGCACAGCGCAGTCTGGTATAAGTGAGCTCTAACTGGCGAGATGCACACCACTGTTTTTTCCAGCAATCGCTCAAATGCTCGAAATCTTTGACATCGGAGGCCTATCTCGCTAGCCGAACGTCCTCTTCTCTAATCTGCTTGCTCCCCGCTACCCACCGGCTCATACTCAAATCATATATGCAGTGACAATATTTATGTACTTATTTTACCCTCAATGTGAAATGGCATTACAGAGGGTTGTGGGTTGTTACAAAAAATTTACGGAACAAAAAGCAGTTAATATGGTTAGATTTCTAAAAGAGATCTCTTATAAATACAACATTTTCCAATACATTTATATGTATTTATATAATATGTCTTACCTAAAACAGCACAGAACTTATTTACACCATGTCAACTAATTCAACAAAAAAACCTTATTATACAATGTTAGCTGATGTATCGCGGAACAAGTTGTTATCACCTATAGCGGTAATGTCACCAGGAAGTCTGTTCCACTCTTTTGATGCTCGAGGCAAAATGAATTGTAGAACGTTTTGTCGTTGCATGGAGGGATGCCTACTTTAAGATATTGAACAAAGCGTTGGGATATGTGCTAAGGGTGAAGAAGTAGTTCGTCGTGCAGGAAGAGATGATGGTACGTGTTCAAAAACGGAGTGCAAGAACACTTTTCCTGGTGGAAATACTCCTGGTTCTGTTATAATTATACAATATAAAACGAACGGAGTTCTTCTAAACAAGTTGAACAGAAGTTACCAGATTATTATAGGTGAGGTCCCACATGGCTGTAGCGTATTCTAGTTTAGAGCGTATTAGTGTTTTATAAAGCTGAAGTTTTAAGCTACATAAAGCATTAAAAAGGCTACGTCGTAAATAGCCAACTATGCGCGTAGCATTGATAAATATGTAATCAGTATGAGGTGACCAGTTTAGAATAGTTGTTATGTGAACTCCAGAATATTAATAGGAGCTATATGAATCCATAAGAATGTTAATATGACAGTAAATAGGTGAGGTAGTAGAGGTTTTGATAAACACATGATTTTGCACTTTTTAGTGTTGTGGTCGATGAGCTATTTTTCACGTACGCCAGTTAGATAGAGCGTTAAAATCAGCTTGCAATATGTTTATGTCATTATCATCAGTAGTTTCTTGAAAAATCACACAGTCATCAGCAATAAAATGGACGTTTGATGATACAACTGATGAGAGGTACTTAATATCAATAAAAAAAGAAGAGGAAGCCTATGGCAAATCCTTGCAGAATGCCGGAATGAACTACAAGAAAAGATGAATTGTAACTGTTGCAGTAACGAATTGTGCTGTCTTAGTGAGAAAGCACTCAATCCACAGTTTGTTATCGTCAAGACATAGTTGGTGCAGTTTGTAAAGTAGCAGTCTATGGCAAACCTTGTCAAAAGCTCTTGAGAAACCTAGAAAATTGCAGTCGGGATGGTATAATTTTTCAAGAATCTGATGTAAGTGATGAGTGACTGCTAATAACTGTGTTTCACAACAATACTTTTTTACGAAAGCTATGTTGTGCAGATGTTAAAAAAGAATATTATTTCAAAAAATTTACTCTCTTTGTAAATATACTAATTAAACATTTGGGACGATATTTGTTCAGGCAGTGTTTATTACCAGATTTATGGAGTAGAACGACTTTTCCAATTTTTTCATTGACTAGGAATAGTAGAAGTATGCAGTGACTGTTGGAAAATTTTTGTTAGTACAATATAATTGTAAGCACAAGTACTTTTATAAAAGAATTGTATTATTGCCATCATAACCAGGAGGCGAATCTTTTTTAAGTGATTCAATGACGCGTACAACTCCAACGGTTCCAATAATTTTTGATGATATGGGTGAATAACAGTGTAAAATTGCGCGAGGTAAATTATTGCGGTTATCTAAAGAAAAGTTTTGGATTAAATATTTGTTAGGAACAGCAGCGCAATGCCCTTCACTAATTTCGTTACCGAATGAGTCAATCAAGGAAATATGGTTGTCGGACAGCGGCCTATTTACTCGGCAGAACTTTTTGCGTTAGTTTGTAACATAGACGGAAAAGCGTTAGTAAGAAAATTATCTTTAGGGGATTTATTGCAGATATGTAGATGTATGATGCAGAGTTGTAGGCAGCAAACCGGAGGTGGTTATTCAGTAAACATTTTGCGGCACGTTAAAAACGTTTCTTTTTGTTATATAAACGTTTGATGTGAGCTTTCTGCCATGACACACGCGCATTCGATATGACGGCACGGCAAGGAGTATACTTCATGATTTGTCGATCAGCATCAGCAGCAAATATATTCCACTTAGACTGCACTGATCGGTTATTCAAACTGCTTAAAAATGTGTCTAGAAGATTTGATAGTTCACCGTTCATCGTTGAAAAGTTTGCTTTCTTACAATGCTGTTTTGTTTTATTTTTTTATCTGCTTTAGCACAAGGTGCAATAAAGCAATTGAAAGTAATGATTGATCACTAATGCCTGTTGTACAGGTTATAGCGGCAACAAAGTCTGCTTGATTTGGTAATATCAGGTAGGAAATCCTAGCACTGGTAGTAGTTGCCCTGGGGGCGTTGCTGCTTCTGTCGGAGAAAACATTCAACATAGGTTGATAAATTATCTCGGCTGTGACGAAGATGTTAATGAGTAAGGTGCGTTTGCATTCCATAATTAGAAAAGTTAAAATATCCGAGCAGAAACAAAGGTTGTGATAAAAATCGTGTGCACACAATAATTATTGCGTCATGAAGTTCATCGGCAAATGCAAGAGATGAAGACGGAAATCGATAGCGTATTTCTAATATTATATTGTGGTTGCCGATGGTTACTATAGCTCAAACTAGCTCTAGTTCAGTAATAATATGGATACAGGAAGAAGGAATGCTTTGTTGAAATGAATGCCGCCTTCCATCCGATCTCAATGGTATATGTGAAAATGGTTTGCGTCATCCAAGATTTCTTGATCACGGATATGGGCATGATTGGATGTAAAAAAGCGCAAAAATACATACAAACACACAAGAAGAGACGACAAGGTGCTGAACTTGCAAATATTTTTAATAGAAGGAACACAAACATATATCAGACAGACCCCCTATGTAATACCCTCTTCTAGAAGGCTTTTAGGGGTAACCTGAATAAATAAATAAATCAGACTTAGTCACATGGCACAACATATCGGCTTCGCAGCAGAGCTAACAGGGTACAAAAAAGAATCTAATCACAAAAAATCGACACTTACGTAAACACTCAGGAAAAAAAAAGCAAAAAAGAAGTAATGATCACATCTACTTGCAAAAACATGCGTGACCATCGAAATTACTAACAATCGCTTTAACCCGACTGCGCTGAACCCAGGAATCCAACCTCATTTTCACCAAGTGCCACGGACCATTTGCTCACGAATCTTTCCCTCTCAATTTAAATGTAAAGAGACTCCATCACCTCTCTAGTACAATTGTCCGGATGGCCAAAAAACAAATGCTTTTGTCCACCAATGGATGGAAGCCACACTCCTTGTAATGAGCGGGCAAGTGAAAATCTGTCTTTGTATATTTGCTCTGTTTTTACATCCAATCACGAACTACCAACTACCCCAACTTTCGCTTCTCATGTACATGAAGCCACGTTTCAATCAAAGCAATTATCTTTGCAATGCATATATCAATAGCTAATGGTAAAGAGTTTTGTTCAGTAAACTTCTAACGTTAAAAAAATGAACGGACACCTGAAGGCATGATTTCCTGTCACCTACCCTGGCACAACCCTAAGTAAATGCGTTCCGTTAAGAAGCCCGCGCATTATCTGTCACCTTTTGATAAATCGATACGTTTTCTTATATCTATAACTTTATCGCACTTCATAGAAAATACATGTAAAATTTTTAATTAGTATTAACTTGTAACGCAGCTCGAGTGACGAAGAACCGGGCTGAGCTTTCTCAAAGTTGTTAAGTTTTCTTTTTACGCCCCGCCGCGGTGGTCTAGTAGCTAAGCTACTCGGCTGCTGACCCGCAGGTCGCGGGATCAAATCCCGGCTGTGGCGGCTGCATTGCCGATAGAGGCGGAAATGCTGTAGGCCCGTGTGCTCAGATCTGGGTGCATGTTAGAGAGCCCCAGGTGTTCAAAATTTCCGGAGCCCTCCACTACAACGTCACTCATAATCATATAGTAGTTTTGGGACGTTAAACCCCCCATATCAATCAATCATCATTAGGCTTTTCTACGAGCCTGCCCCGTTGCAACAGAAAAATCTTCGCCGACTTACATGTTTTTAATCTTTAGTTCATTGTGCAGTGATAGTACTTTCCCTTTTCTTTTGAATTAGTGAACTTGGCCACAATGGGGTGGCATTTATTACGTGAGTGGTTGCCCAAATAGTGCACGATTTTAAACGACTGCCTGGGAAAACTGTCAAGAACAGCGAAATAGAATTGGTATGACATCGACCACCCTATCAATGAAACAAAAAATATGACACTTAGTATTGTGTGGGGACGTAAACATGTATGTAACTGCAAACACCTAAGTGCTAGGGATTATAATACGGTGGATTATTTGCATAAAAATTGTTTTCTATTTTTTTGTAGTACGCCTACAAAATATGGTATAGGCACCGGAATGTAGCATTGTGTGTATTATGCCCCTTCCCCCATCGAAAAAAAAAGTTGTATATGTCGTGCTTTTTTCTGTTTTCGAGTGCACCCCGTGCCCTTAAACACCCGTTTCGGTGTTAGGTGGCGACGCTGCTGCCGTCGCCGTTGGTGGCGTAACCACGGGAACGTATGCGCGGCACAGAAACTAGGCAAGTCGCACTAATGTGCACAGCACGTAGAAGCGTGAAGCGTCGATGGTGTCACCACTCGAACGAGTGTGTGCCACAAGAATTGAGCAAACCCCACTAACATGCACGGCTATTGCGAGCGTCAAACAAAAATGATGTATGTGCCAAAGTAATTGGGAAAGAAGCAAGCAAAGAAGAATTCTGGGCAAGCCCCAACACCACGTAGAGCAGGCGCGAGTATCAAATGAAAACAAAGTATCTGCCTCCGGAAACGGGCGAGCAAAGTTGGATAACAACTTGCTGGTAGTGGCTGTGTACTTCGACATTGCGCACTTTTTGCAACTCACATGAACCACACTTCGGCCCAAACCGATGTTACTTTTGGAGAACCTTGATATAGACAGAAAAACAAAAGAGACATATTGTTCCCAGTTATGATCAAGAACATCCCATTCCCATTCATCGTAACGTATCCCAGCGATAAGACGACCTCACGGAACCCTTCCATATACCCCTTCTTTGGAAAACAGGCATTGATGGTGAAATTCATTTCACCCTCGACAAAGCTTCCTTCATTACATTACGACTGGCAAACGTGTGTTCCCA
The DNA here is from genome assembly GCA_013436015.1 of Rhipicephalus annulatus. Taxonomy (NCBI): domain Eukaryota; kingdom Metazoa; phylum Arthropoda; class Arachnida; order Ixodida; family Ixodidae; genus Rhipicephalus; species Rhipicephalus annulatus. The sequence continues at coordinate 26,863 of WOVY01015983.1, read as the reverse complement.
TTACAAAGAGTTCCGGAAAATAAGTAGAGCTGCGCAACTGTCAGTGCATACATGCATATCTCTTCCAAACTGTTTTTCTCAACTTACCGCAAAACCAAAACACCTAAACAGCTGCGCTCTGAATTCGTATTATGCAGACGTTTAATCATTGGCATTTTTTTATTTTTTACAACGTTTGCTTTTAAGATTTTCATCGTGTATTGATAACCGTTAGCGTTAACTTTCAGTGTTCTAAACATGAACGTACCATTATTTATTTTTTTATTGTTAAAGTGTTTTTTATTTGTTGTTTCGTTTCTGCCTCAAAAATGGGGCTGTCAACCGCGTGAAGCATTGCTGGCTTTTATTCGTGGTCGTTAAGATGAGTAGCACGTACGCTAAAGAATTGGCTTTGTCATAACTTTATTTCATCTTTATACGTGTACGGCCTTAAAACAATTCCTTGTCATTTTTCTGTCGAAAAGCTAGGCGAATGAACCGGGGGTTTGTCGTGAAGCCTGGGTAAGCTTCTGCCCCCGGTGATAACGTCACACTTCTAAGTAAATTTTACCTGGATGCCGAGGCAGAAATTGAAACCTTAGCTGTTATTCAGAATACCAGCCCCAATGCTCTACCGAAGAAGCCCATACCACACGCATACTTATTTTTCGCATCAGTGTTAGCTAAATTTCTCTCCTCCATGCTATTAATCAACTCGATCGGTATCGCGGCGCCCTTAGAGTTTCCCATAGGTAGACCGGAGGCAACTCTGGCGCTAGTGTCTTTGCGAGGGGCAACGCAAAGCACTTCAGCCAGCATCGAATGATGTGTTGTACACAAGTTTGTCTATTATTCGTACCTTCAGTTCCACTTGACTTCGCGTGGCTTGGAGGTACTTTGTCATGAAATGACAATCAGTCAAAATACTTTAGGTGCGAAGCAGCTCTTTGACTAGCTTGTGTAGCGCTGTCCCTCCGTCCACACTACTTCCCCTCGCTGCAGGTTTTGGACCGTGCGCCGCGGCTTGCCGCAAGATCACGCCGACGGGTAGGACGCCGTGGTGGCAGGCTTCCAGCGAGTGTGTGCGTTCCTTTCGCAGATGTCGCCGGCGTTGCGAGGGTTAGTGAAGCCGATCGCGTTCACGAATGGCGACGTCAACAACGACGAGGCGAGAGCCTGGGAAGCCGAACGATAGCGTCGGAGTGAAAGACCTGAGACACCTACTAGGTGATAGTCAAGAACACCGATCACGTTCGATGAATACATAAGGCACGCGGGTAACACAGACGAGACGCGAGCCAAGTAAGATGAGCGCTGCGTCTTCAAGACGTCCCGCCTCCCACATTCTAAGGCAAAAGGGTGTTAAATGTGTGTGGTTTGTCCTTTTGGGGACTAATGGGGCTGCCACAAACATTCATCTATTTAAGGAATAATGGCTCCGCGGCTAACAGTTAGTCCCCACTGACAAGCTCAAGGAAATAACATTCAGTCCTCACATTTGCAGATTACTGAGTAACCATTAGTCCCAATATTCACCTCAAAGGACTAACACTTTGTCCTCACACTTGCACCCTATAGGGCAACTGTCAATCCCCACAATACACGTAACCGGGCAACCGTTAGTCCTCACAGTTGCACCTCGCCGGACGAACGGTTGATCCCCTCAAGTACTCCAATCAGATGAACTTTGTATCCTCAGTTCAAACATTGCTTTTGTTGAATTTCCGCCAGGCCTAATACCTTTTAGCCTGTTTTTCTGCGCAGTGAGCAACAAATAGCGCAGAAAATAACACGCGCGAAAGTAGTTAGCCACCTATGTGTAACTGCTTTCGCAGTCACGGCAACAACGAAAGAGAAAATCGAGACATCGAAATCTTTATTTTTCTACATACACATGAAGTTTCTTCCATTCTTCTAAGTGAATTCATGGTGAAGTGTACAAGTCAAGTCTCTTTGTCATATCTTGTTAACTCTTTGTGTTGCATCTCCGACAGAAGCGATAGATAACAGGCATTGCAGACGGCCAGCGCACGCAGCCTTCTGCCTGTTGTGTTCCCACGGCTGTACGTACAATAAGATAGTAGAAATAGTTAGACACACGTGACAGAAGATGAAGATGCACGCATATGACAAGGTAATATAAGAACATGCCTGTAAAGTATGACAAACAAATAACTTTACCTTCACATCTCGCACAGTCCTTCTGAAGCTGCTCTGACGGAAGGGATGAATGACAGGCTATCGCAGACGCCAGCGCAGACAGCCTTCAGCACGGTGTGTGCTCACGGCTGTACAATAAGTATGTAAAATAGTGAGTCACACGTGACAGAGGATGAATACGAATGCATATGAAAAATACGTGCAAGGTGAAATAAAACACACGTGAGGATATAACATACTAATAATTTAAACGCGATATCACACAACCCCAAAGACTCATTTAGATCCCCGTAGCGCAACAGCTTAGAAGCGGCGGCCGCAGCCACAACTCCGCGAACCACCGTGCCGCCAAAAAGTCGGTTAGTCCTAAGCGAGCGACGTCGTTCAGCTCGAGCAAGCGAACGCGAGACAAAACACGGCGCTGTACGCGGAGTGTCTGCCGCCAGCGAACTTCGAACAGGAGGGCGAGCGCACGCTTGGCCGCCGCCACGAACAGCGCTGGGCTGGTTTTGAGCTAGCGCCGAAGAAATCAACGGTAAGGCGGCCCTTTTCCAGAAACTCGAGCGAATTCAGTGTGCAAACGCGAGTCCACCGCCGCGGCCAACGGATGGCGCCGAGCTACTTGTGACCGACTGACGGGAAAGCCAGGAGAATGGCGATCAATTTTCACTGAGTTCCGACGCTACCGAAATCCCCGCCAGCCCCTGCTGGTGCACATACAGCGCGCGAAATACTACAACCAAGCTTGTTACGAGAGCCCGCAACGTGTTTTCGACTACTCCCAACACAGCGACGAGGTCTCAGGCTAATATCTTAAGCCCGGAGCTCATCGCGGCGGCGAAGACAGGCGAGCACTCGGGAGGCCGACGGCAATGGTGGCCAATTTCCAGGCGGTCTCAAAGCACAGCCTAACTGCAGACGCCCAGGCTGACCGTCATGGTGCATTTCGTTCGTGCGATATAGAACACGACCGAGACCGTTGCTAGCAAGCACGATCTGTATCGCACATGCACAAAGTTGAGTGGAATAAAGAATGATAATCCTACTTGCGAAAGAATCCAGCACTGATTTCTGGCCGTAGTCGGACTGAAGTATACATCCGATAGGCCTGCCCTCTTCCCGGCCGTCATGTTGGCCTTCCCAACTGTTGCAGTCGTGTGTTGGTCGTGACTATATCGAAGCCACAGATATTGAGCACGGCGTGGTGACGTGTCGAGACTTGCTCCAGACTTCATGGGTGCAGCGAAACGTAAAAGAAGCAGCCCACGCTCATCAAAGCGTACACACAAGCACCACGTCTTAATTCCTAGATCGTCGAATCCACGCGGCCGTGGTCAAGCCCTCCAAGCGTGATGCAACGCGAACCGTCGCCAGCAAAATACGGAGAAAGACTGAGCCAGGAGAGGAAGAGGACGGATAGTGACCTTGGCAACGCTTTGCGCACTGCCTGAATTCTGGGGGGGGGGGGGGGCAAGTGCTGCGCCGTACTCCCGACCTGGGCTGCAGAAATTAGGTGCCTTTCTCCTCTTCTAACCACTACCACCAATTGCCGGGACAGTTCATTCCTTTGGAGCGTGTTTGCAGACTAAGTGGTTTACACGCAGCAGGTTTCCCTTTGTGGTTGCTCCTCAACGGTCTATCCGTTCATCGCGCGCATCTATTGGGCTCCGTCACTTCTATTTTGGGTAATTTTTCCTTAGAGTGCATATCTTTGCGTTTCGAACAAACGTATACACGAGTAAACGCTACACTGAGTTTCGATTCAAACCGTTCGGCCAGCAACCGCGTCGACTCCCGTTCTAACTGGGTCAACGCCAGGCGCTCTACTGCTTCTTTGCATCAAATCAGGGTCCCCTTCTGGGATATAGTTCATAGTTTTTTTATTTACATAATGTTACTGCATATCTGATTTGGGTTTGAGCCGATGGGTAGCGGGGAACAGGCAGATTAGAGAAGAGGACGTTCAGCTAGCGAGGCAAATTGACCTGAAGAAACGAAGCAAACGCCGGATTACGCGCAGCTCCAATACCTTCCCGGACTATGAAAATGGTGTTGTCCCGAAGGCGGAGGGAAGAGCTTAACAAGGCGGTTGCAGATTATGTGGCATCCAATGGGTTCATGGAAGCTCTTGAAGGCTTCAAGAAGGAGACAGACATGCCTGGTGACATAGACAAAAAGTACGCTGGCCTTCTCGAAAAGAAATGTACGTGTTTAATCAGGTTGAAGAAGAAGGTGATGGAACTGGAGAGTAGACTGGCAGAGGCCGAAAAAGGGTACATTTCGGGCGCACCCACACGGGAAAAGCGGTCCCCTACAGATTGGATTCCCAGGGCCTCCCGAGCGGCATGCCCTCACGGGCCACCAGTCAGCAGTCACTCGGGTGGCCTTACACCCTGTCTACAGCGTGGTCGTCTCCGCCTCAGAAGACGCCTCTATTAAGGTCTGGAATTACGAGACTAGAGCCTTCGAACGAACGCTATAGTACCACACGGACTCTGTGCAAGACTTGGGGTTCGGCCACACTTGGAAGTTTCTAGTGTCTTGTTCAGCAGACATGATCATCAAATTGTGGAATTTCCAGACATATGAGTGTATTCGTAGAATGCACGGACACGACCACAACGTGTCAGTCAGGGTCCTTTCTGCCAAGCGGTGACCATGTGGTGTCCTGCTCGATAGTCAAGACCATCAAGTTGTGGCAGGTATCCACGGCGTACTGTGTCAAGACGTTCACAGGCCATCGGGAATGGGTGCGCATGGTCAGAGTCAACTCCGATGGCTCCCTCTTGGTCAGCTGTTCTAATGACCACACGGTTCGTGTGTGGGTGGTGGGCACCAAGGAGTGCAATCTGGAGCTTCGGGAGCACGACCACGTGGTGGAGTGCATCGCGTGGGCACCCGAGAGCGCCCACCTGCACCTGGGGGGCAACGGCAGCGGAGACAGCAACCGTCGACTGGCTGGCAGTGGCGCAGGCCGGGCCCAGGGCACTGGACTCTTCCTGACATCGGGCTAGCGGGACAAAACCATTAAGCTCTGGGACGTCAGCACGGGCCTGGCCGTATTCACTCTTGTGGGGCACGACAACTGGGTGCGTGGTGTTAAGTTCCACTCCGGTGGCAAATACCTGCCGAGCTGCTCAGACAACGACAACATGTTGCGTCTCTGGGAGCTGGCACACCAGCGATGCTTCAAGATGATGATGATGATGATGATGAACTCTTATCGATTGCGCTCACCCACAGAGGGAGATGGGCCAAGAACCGGGCGGCAGGACACTTAAATGATACTAAACTGAAATGAAGCCAATCTGAAAAATATTTTAAAAATAATACTACAAAAAACTAAAATGTTTACTGAGCAAGCGGTCAAACCATCTATTGTTTTTGATAGACAAAACTACGAGTTATAAACTAAAGATCTGAAAAGGTTGGGGTTCACTAGCACGGTAATCTTTTAGTTGCATTGATGTAATCAAACATAGTGGAGCATACATCCCTGCGGCAGTAACCAAATGAAGTTCCGCCAAGTGATAAAATTACTGGTAGATTTGCTTGTATTCCTGGCGTTTGTAACGAAGCTACTAAAATTCTTTTTCTCCGATAAGAATAACGATGGCAGAATAAAAATATATGTTCAATTGTTTAAATTTCATTGCACCAAGTCCATAGCGGCGACGCTTTGAGTCGAGCTTTGTTAAGGTAATAATTTAGTGTCGGAACTGCACAGCGCAATCTGGTATAAGTGACCTCTAACTGGCGAGATACACACCACTGTTTATTCCAGCAATAGCTCAAATGCTCGAAATCTTTGACAGAGGAGGCCTATCTCGCTATCCGAACGTGCTCTTCTCTAATCTGCCTGTTCCCCGCTACCCACCGGCTCATACCCAAATCACATATTCAGTAACAATATTTATGTATTTATTTTACCCTCAATGTCAAATGGCATTACAGAGGGGGGGTGGGTTGTTACAAAAAAATAAACTGAACAAAAAGCAGTTAATATGGTTAAATCGCTAAAAGAGATCTCTTATAAATACAATATTTTCAAATACATTTATATATTAAAATGTCTTAGCTAAAAGCAGTGCAGAACCTATTTATACCATGTCAGCTAATTCAACGAAAAAAATCTTATTATACAATGTTAGCTGATGTATCGCGGAACAAGTTGTCATCACTTATAGCTGATAATGTCACCAGGAAGTCTGTTCCACTCCTTTGATGCTCGAGGCAAAAATGAATTGAAGAACGTTTTTGTGTGGCATGAAGGGATGCCTACTTTAAGAGAGTTAACAAAGCGGTGGGATATGTGCTAAGGGTGACGAAGTAGTTCGTCATGCAGGAAGAGATGATGGTACGTGTTCAAAAACGGAGTGCAAGAAACGTTTTCACGGTGGAAATGCTCCTGGTTCTGTTATAATTATACAATATAAAATGAACGGAGTTCTTCTAAACAAGTGGAACAGAAGGTACCAGATTGTTATAGGTGGGGTCGCACATAACTGTAGCATATTCTAGTTTAGAGCGTATTAGTCTTTTAAAAAGCTGCAGTTTTAAGCCACATGGAGCATTAAAAAGGCTACGTCGTAAATAGCCAAGTATGCGGGTAGCATTGATTATTATGTATTCAGTATGAGATGACCAGTTTAGAATAGTTGTTATGTGAACTCCAGGATACTTACAAGAGTTATAAGAATCCAGAGTAATGTTATTATGACAGTAAATAGGATGAGGTAGTAGAGGTTTTGGATAAACACATGATTTTGCACTTTTTAGTGTTGTGGTTCATGAGCTATTTTTCGCGTACGCCAGTTAGATAGAGGGTTAAAATCAGCTTGCAATATTATTATGCCTTATCATTAGTAGTTTCTTGAAAATAACACAGTCATCAGCAATAAAATGAACGTCTGATGATACAACTGATGAGAGGTATTTATTATAAATAAAAAAGAACAGCGAGCCTATGACAAATCCTTGCAGAATGCCGGAATGAACTACGTGAAAAGATGAATTGTAACTGTCAGTAACGAATTGTGCTCTCTTAGTGAGAAAGCATTTACTCCACAGTTTGTTACCGTAAAGACTTAGTTGGTGCAGTTTGTAAAGTAGCAGTCTATGGCAAACCTTGTCAAAAGCTCTTGAAAAACCTAGAAAATTGCAGTCGGCATGGTACAATTTTTTAAGAATCTGATGTAAGTGATGAGTGACTGCTAATAACTGTGTTTCACAACAATACTTTTTTACGAAAGCTATGTTGTGCAGAATTTGAAAATGAATATGATTTCAAAAAGTTTACTTTCTTTGTATATACACTAATTAAGTAAGTAGGAAAATAATTGTTTGGAAAGTTCTTATTACCACATTTATTGAGTAGAACGACTTTGCCGTTTTTTCATTGACTAGGAATAGTAAAAGTATGCAATGGCTGTTGGAAATTTTCATTATTACAAGAGAATCGTAAGCACAAGTACTTTTATAAAAGAATTGTATTATTGCCATCATAACCAGGAGGCGAATCATTTTTAAGTGATTCAATCAGGCGTACAACTCCAACGGTTTCAATAATCATTGATGACATGGGTGAATAATTGTGTAAAATTGCGCTAGGTAAATAATTGCGGTTATCTTAAGAAAAAATTTCGATAAAAAATTGTTAGGAACAGCAGCGCAATGGCCTTCACTAATTTCGTTACCGAATGAGTCAATCAAGGAAATATGGTTGTCGGACAGCGGCCTATTTACTCGGCAGATCTTTTTGCGTTTGTTTGTAACTTAGACAGAAAGGGTTAGTAAGAAAGTTGTCTATAGGGGATTTATTTGCAGATATGTAGATGTATGATGCAGATTTCTGGCAGCAAACCGGGGGTGGTTAGTCGGTAAACATTTTGCAGCACGATATAAACGTTCTTTTGTTATATAAACGTTTGATGTGACCTTTCTGCCATGACACACGTGCGTTAGATATGACGGTACGGCAAGGAGTATACTTCATGATTTGTCGATCAGCATCAGCAGCAAATATAGTCCAGTTAGACTGCACTGAACGGTTATTCAAACTGCTTAAAAATATGTCTAGAAGATTTCATAGTTCACTGTTAATCGTGTAAAAGTTTGCTTTCTTACAGTGCTGTTTCGTTTTATTTTTTTATCTGCTTTAGCTCAGGGCGCATTAAATGAAAATGATAGTAATGATTGATCACTAATGCCTGGTGTAGAGGTTATAGCAGCAACAAAGTCTGGTTGATTTGTTAATATCAGATAGAGAATCCTAGCACTGGTAGTAGTTGCCCTGGGGAAGGTACTACTTCTGTCGGAGAAAACACTCAACATAGTTTAATAAATTCAATCGGCTGTGACAAAGATGGTAATGAGAAAGGTGTGTTTGCATTTCATAATTAGAAAAGTTAAAATATCCGAGCAGAAACGAAGCATGTGATAAAGATCGTGTGATCACAATATTAATTGCGTCATGAAGTTCATCGGCAAATGCAAAAGATGAAGACGGAAATCGATAGCGTATTTCTAATATTATATTGTGGTTGCCGATGGTTACTATAGCTCAAACTAGCTCTAGTTCAGTAATAATATGGAAACAAGAAGAAGGAATGCTTTGTTGAAATGAATGCCGCCTTCCATCCGATCTCAATGGTATATGTGAAAATGGTTTGCGTCATCTAAGATTTCTTGATCACGGACATGTGCAAGATTGGATGTAAAAATGCGCAAAAATACATACAAACACACAAGAAGAGACGACAAGGTGCTGAACTTGCAAATATTTTTATAAGAAGGAACACAAACATATATCAGACAGAAGACTTAGTCACATGGCACAACATATCGGCTGCGCAGCAGAGCTAACAAGGTACAAAAAGAATCTAATCACAAAAAATCGACACTTACGTAAACACTCAAGAAAAGAAAAGAAAAAAAGAAATAATGATCACATCTACTTGCAAAAACATGCATGACCATCGAAATTACTAACAATCGCTTTAACCTGACAGCGCTGAACCCAGACATCCAACCTCATTTTCACCAAGTGCGAAGGACCGTTTGCTCACGCATCTTGCCCTCTCAATTTCAATGTAAAGAGACTCCATCACCTCTCTAGTACAATTGTCCGGATGGCCAAAAAAACAAATGCTTTTGTCCACCAATGAATGGCAGCCACACTCCTTAAAATGAGCTCGCAAGTGCAATCCGTCTTTGTATATTTGCTCTGTTTTTACATCCAAACACGAACCACCAACTACCCCAACTTTTGGTTCTCATGTACATGAAGCCAACTTTCAATCAAAGCAATTATCTTTTCAATGCATGTATCAATAGCTAATGGTAAAGAGTTTTGTTTAGTACACTTCTAACGTTAGAAAAATGGACGGATACCTGAAGGTATGATTTTCATTCACCTACCCTGGCGCAACCCTATGTAAATGCGTTTCGTTAAGAAGCCCGCGCATTATCTGTCAGCTTTTGATAAATTGGTACGTTTTCTTACATCTATAACTTTATCACACTCCATAGAAAATACATGTAAAATTTTTAATTAGTATTAACTTGTAACACATTCATGATTGTTTTGTGGGGTTTAACGTCCCAAAACCACCATATCATTATGAGAGACGCCGTAGTGGAGGTCTCCGGAAATTTTCACCACCTGGGGTTCTTAAACGTGCACCCAAATGTGAGCACACGGGCCTACGATATTTCCGCCTCCATCGGAAATGCAGCCGCCGCAGCCGGGATTTGAACGCGCGACCTGCGGGTCTGCAGCCGAGTACCTTAGTCACTAGACCGCCGCAGCGGGGCAACTTGTAACGCAGCTTGAGTGACGAAGAACCGGGCTGAGCTTTCTCAATGTTGTTAAGGTTTCTTTTTACGCCCCGCCTCGGTGGTCTAGTGGCTAAGGTACTCGGCTGCTGACCCGCAGGTCGCGGGATCAAATTCCGGCTGTGGCGGCTGCATCGCCGATAGAGGCGGAAATGCTGTAGGCCCGTGCGCTCAGATCTGGGTGCACGTGAGAGAGCCCCAGGTGGTCGAAATTTCCGGAGTACTCCACTACAACGTCACTCATAATCATATGGTAGTTTTGAGACGTTAAACTCCACATATCAATCAATCATCATTAGGCTTTTTTACGTGCCTGCCCCGTTTAAACAGAAATATCTTCGCCGACTTAGATGTTTTCAGTCTTTAGTTGATTGTACTTTCCCTTTTGTTTTGAAGTTATTGAACTTGGTCACAATGGGGTGGCATTTAGTACGTGAGTGGTTGCCCAAGTGGTGCACGATTTTGAACGACTGCCTGGGAAAACTGTCAAGAACAGCAAAATAGAATTAATCACTTTTGCTTCGGCATGATGCCAGGTTTTTTTTTTTAGTCTGGAACACCATGAAAGATCAAATTGTCCCTATTGGACCTGTCCTCTAGCTTGGTTAGTCTAGATTGCACATGGGAATACTCGTCAGTTGGTTTTTCCACACTTTTTTGCATACTTGTTAGTTCTCCCATCATACCACCCAGTTTATTAGATTTTTTTCTTCCAGTTCGTCTACTCGCTTCTACATACCATTAATTTCAGCATGATTGTTTCTTTGTCCGGCTTTGATTGCTTTGACATAAGTAGCAAGCTCCGACTGACACTTCAAGCTCTGTAAAAAACGCGAGTGCACATCTTTACACATATGGAATAAAAGCTTCACTTCTTTAACAGTGTTCACGGCTCAGTCTTTGTGCTGTGATTCGGGTATTGGGCGCAGGGTTAGTTTCAATATCGCCGGAACAAAGCAAAGTGTAAGTCATTCAAGAACATTCGCACTGAGTCTCGCACGGCATTCGTGGGTGCGGTAAGAGCAGTAAACCGATGTTGTTAGATCTTCTAGCGCGTAGTGAAGAAGTACACACCTGCATGGCGACGAAATGGTGGCATAAATGTGTGCGAAGACCACTGCTCTCGTGCCCACTGTATTCGGCGTCCAGGTGTTTCTTCTTAGAGCTGTCCGTGGTGATTGCTGTTGTTGTCGATGGGCCTGGTTGATCATCAAAGAGTACCCAGGAGAAGTGAATGTTCCGCATGTGTTGAACGGCTACACTGACGAAGTTTGTTGTCAATAGCGGCGCACCTACTTGCACCAAGCCAGCTAAGCAAGTTGATAACCACGGCAGGATAATCGCATGAAAGGCTTGCATGGTGAAACAATAATGGCTTAGAGATGGGCGAAGACCACTGCTTTGGTACCCGAAAATTCTCAGCAGTTGCACTTCACCACCTTAACATTTTAAGCTCACGAGTTCAAACAGGATCACGAAGTTCAGACTCTTCCGTTCTTTTATGTTCGAAGCCCGCAAGCACAAAAATAGGAAAATTTGTGTACTACATATTGCCACAAGGCAGTAGTGGGATTGGGGCATAAAGCGGTAGAGGGTCGCTGGCAAAAAGAGAAGACTACGAAGTGAATAGAGACTGGTTCCAGCCCGCCAGTGCGCCAGGCATTGTCATCGCGTGTAATCGTTGTAAATATCTGTAAATATACGTTTTCTTGTAAGATTATTGGTGGAGGTGCTGGGTACGCGTTCCTGGCTTTTCCGGCAAACCAACACGGAACTTCGGAGTGGTCGCCACCTTCATTTTTCTGCAATGGCTCAACAGGCCCACCCACAAGAGCAACAGCAGCTGCAGCAGCAGCAGCAGCAGCAGCAGCAGCAGCAGCAGCAGCAGCAGCAGCAGCAGCAGCACCAGCACCAGCAGCACCAGCACCAGCACCAGCAGCAGCAGCTGCCTCCTCTGATTCTCCTGCCTCCACGAGACCCCGGAACCTTCTCGGGCACAGGCAACGACAAGGTGAATGTTGAAGATTGGGTCGCTTTGTACGAGCGCGTGAGCGAATACTATAGGTGGGACCCTACGTTGATGCTGGCCAACGTTGTATTTTACTTGCGGGATACGGCGCTCACCTGGTATGAGACGCATGAGTCGGAGTTGACCAGCTGGGACGTTTGCAAACTGAAGCTTCTCGAGTTATTCAGCAGGCCATTTGGGCGACAGCAGGCCGCGAGGAAAGACCTGGAATGTCGCGTGCAGACATCGACAGAATCGTATGTATCTTACATACAGGACGTATTGGGCCTCTGTCGAAAGGTGGACGAGAACATGAGCGAAACTGACAAAATCGCTCACATATTGAAGGGAATTGCCGATGACGCGTTCAATCTGTTGATCGTTAAAGATTGCGCCACCGTCGACGCGGTTGTGAAGGAGTGTCAGCGCTTCGAGCACGCCAAGAACCGTCGCATAACCCGCCAGTTTGCGCGTCTGCCTAATACTGCAGCCACTTCGACCTGTGAAGACAGCCCTAAGTTCACGCAAGCTACATCGTCCGAAAATGTCACCCGAATCGTTCGTCGCGAACTCGAAGCAATGGCTCCTGCAGCCATCGCCTCTGACGGTCCTCAAGACAACGCATCCACCGTCTCCCTCATCCAAGCCGTCGTTCGCCAAGAAATAGCAAATCTCGGCATCACACCTGTTTGCGCTGTTCGCACCACCGAGAGCTCGGCTTCTGTTAGCCAGATTCCGGTGTACCCTTCACGCTACCCTTCCCGCTACCGGAACCCTGCTGAATGGAGAACGTCGGATGATAGACCAATCTGCTTTCACTGCTCTCGCGCCGGCCACATTGCACGCTACTGTCGCAATCGTTGGTCATCCAATTCATCTTGGAACACTGGGACATGGCGTCGCTTTGAAGGCAGTTCTCGCCGCTTTTCTACTCCGTACGATCCACAGCCTGCTCCTACTAACGTTCAGGGCCGAAGGTTCAGCCGGTCGCCATCACCCCAAGGCCGCCGATCTCTCTCGCCGATGATTTCTCGATCCAGGTCCCCTGCACGACCTGGGCCCTCAACCTCGGGAAACTAGACCATGCAGCTCCCGGAGGTGACGCTGCATTAACGACCCATTCTGCAAATCCTCTGTTGACGATTCCTACACGCCGCAATATTTTGGACCTTTTGGTGGATGACGTTACCGTTACAGCCCTGATAGACACTGGTGCACAAATTTCAGTCATGAGTGCTGCTCTTTGTGCTAAACTCCGAAAAGTGATCACGCCTCCTATTAAGTGTGCAGTAATGCTTGCCGATGGGAGCACATCTGCCGTTCTCGGCATGTGTACCTCTCGCGTATGTATTGCTGGGCGCCAGACCGTCGTATTGTTCACCGTGCTTGAGCAGTGCCCACATGACGTGATTCTTGGCCTCGACTTTCTCTCTGCGCACTCCGCCCTTATCGACTGCTCGACAGGTCTTCTTCAGTTGGAACTGCCTTTTGACGCCGCTGTTGCCCATGACGCTCAAAGTCGCCTTTGTGCCACCGAGTTCCTGCATCTTCCGCCGCAAGCCGCGACTTACGTGCAGCTCGTGTGTGATCCGCCTGTGCGCGATGGTGAATATGTCGTTTCACCTATTACCGACGTTGTGCTAAAGCACTCCATTGCTGTCCCGCACACCGTGGTGAGAGTATGCCACAATCAGACCCATCTGTCTCTTTTGAACTTTGGTTTCTCCACGCATGTGCTGCCTGCTGGTATTAAACTAGGCGTCATGTCGTCGCTGCAAGAGTGTGATATTTCTGAACTGTCGGCTCAGCAACCTACTCCGCATGTCAACTTGCTCACTGCGCCCAACCTGTCAAGCATTGACATTGCCAAAATGATAGCGCCAGATCTTTCGCCCTCCGAAGCACAAGACCTCCACCGTCTGTTGACATCCTATGCGGACATATTCGATCTTGACAACCGCCCTTTAGGCCAGACATCAGTTGTGACCCATCACATCAACACCGGCGATGCCAACCCAATTCATCGCCGCCCTTACCGCGTCTCCGCCGCCGAACGCTCTGTCATCCAGAAAGAGGTCGAGAAAATGCTCGCCAAAGGCGTCGTCGAACACTCATCTAGTCCGTGGGCATCCCCGGTAGTGCTTGTCAAGAAGAAGGACAACACATGGCGGTTTTGCGTCGACTATAGACATCTCAACAAGGTCACTAAGAAGGACGTTTACCCTTTACCAAGAATAGATGACGCCCTTGACTGCCTTCATGGCGCAAAGTTTTCTCGTCCATTGACCTTCGATCTGGTTATTGGCAGATCGCTGTTGACCCACGGGACCGAGAAAAAACAGCATTTGTAACCCCCGATGGGTTATATCAATTTAAAGTAATGCCGTTTGGGCTTTGTAATGCGCCGGCCACCTTTGAGCGCATGATGGACTCCCTTCTGCGCGGCTTCAAATGGTCCACTTGCTTATGCTACTTGGATGATATAATTGTTTTTTCACCGACGTTCGCAAGCCATCTAGAGCGACTGTCCAGTATTCTCCAAGTATTTCGCAACGCTGGTCTCCAGCTGAACTCTTCCAAATGCCGTTTCGGCCGTCGCGAAATAACTGTACTTGGTCACCTCGTTAACGCATCTGGGGTACAGCCCGATCCGGACAAAATTCGCGCATTGACTCAATTTCCCGTGCCCTCTTCTCATAAGGATGTCCGGAGCTTCCTTGGTTTGTACTCATATTTTCGCCGCTTCATCCGAAATTTCGCCGATATTGCGCGGCCTCTCACCGAGCTTCTTAAAAAAGACGTCCCATTTACTTGGAATTCGCCTCAGAGTGCTGCATTTTCGGCGCTCATTGCAGCCCTCACGACTACGCCAATATTAGCCCACTTCGATCAGACTGCCCCGACAGAAGTTCGTACGGACGCGAGTGGCCACGGAATTGGTGCTGTTTTAGCTCAGCGTCAGCATGGACGTGACTGTGTCATCGCCTACGCCAGCCGCCTTTTGTCCCCTGCCGAGAGGAACTATTCAATCACCGAAAGAGAGTGTCTTGCTCTTGTTTGGGCTGTCGCTAAATTTCGCCCGTACCTCTTCGGCCGCAGTTTTACTGTTGTAACTGATCACCATGCACTCTGCTGGCTTTCCTCGCTAAAGGATCCCACGGGACGTCTCGGTCGTTGGTCTCTACGCCTCCAAGAATACACCTTCTCGGTCGTGTATAAATCTGGTCACCTCCATCAAGACGCCGACTGCCTGTCACGGTATCCAGTGGATCCACCAGACGCCACAGAGAGAGCTACGGAGGCTTGCGTCTTATCAATATCAGACTTTCTTGATATCGCTTCTGAGCAACGCCGCGACCCGGATTTACTTCCCATCATAGAAAGCCTGAGTTCCGCTACTCCACCCACTTCTCTGAACTTGTATTTCCTTCATGAAGGAGTTCTCTACCGCCACAACATGCGCCCTAACGGCCCTGACCGCCTTCTCGTCGTGCCTTCCCATTTGCGTGTAGATGTTCTCCGACAGCTTCACGATGAACCTGCCGCTGGTCACCTGGGAGTCACTCGCACTTATGATCGCGTTCGGCGCCGTTTTTTCTGGCCACGCCTATATCGCTCTGTGCAAAAGTATGTTGCCAGCTGCGACCTTTGTCAACGTCGAAAACGACCAACATCGCTTCCAGCTGGCCTTCTGAACCCTATTGAGATCCCTGCTGAACCATTCTACCGCGTAGGGCTCGACCTTCTCGGGCCATTTCCCACTTCTGCATCCGGGAACAAATGGGTTGCCGTGGCGACCGACTACGCGACACGTTATGCGATCACCCGCGCTCTTCCAACCAGCTGCGCTACCGATGTCGCCGATTTTCTGCTACATGACATCATATTGCATCACGGCGCTCCTCGACAGCTCGTTACTGACCAAGGCCGATACTTTTTATCTCGCGTCGTCCAGGATATCGTACGTTCCTGTTCCACGAACCACAAGTTCACAACGGCATACCATCCACAAACTAATGGACTTACAGAGCGCCTGAATCGCACTATCACGGACATGTTGTCAATGTATGTTTCTCCAGACCACCGTGACTGGGACGCAACGTTACCCTACGTCACCTTCGCTTACAACTCCTCCAGACATGACACCGCAGGCTATTCCCCGTTCTACCTTCTTTATGGACGGGAACCCTCTCTGCCTCTTGATACACTCCTTCCCGCTGGTTCAAGCTCCCCTGTCACATACGTCCGCGATGCCATAGAGCGAGCCGACGCAGCACGACAGATTGCCCGAGAACGCCTCATGCTTTCTCAAGCCTCTCAGAAAGATCGATACGATCGTCACCACCGTGAAGTTTCGTATGCACCAGGTTCTCTCGTACTCTTGTGGACCCCGTGTCGTCACATCGGCCTCTCCGAAAAACTTTTATTTCGCTATGACGGACCATACAAAGTCCTTCGCAAGATCAGCAACCTCACCTACGAGATACAGCGAGTCGTCGACGAAGCGCACTCAATGCCACCACCATCCACTGTTGTGCACGTCGTAAGACTGAAGCCTTATGTGTCACCCAACACTCCCCTTTCGTGACAAGCGCCGGGTCGGCGCTTTAACGCCGCGGGGTAGTGCCACAAGGCAGTAGTGGGATTGGGGCATAAAGCGGTAGAGGGTCGCTGGCAAAAAGAGAAGACTACGAAGTGAATAGAGACTGGTTCCAGCCCGCCAGTGCGCCAGGCATTGTCATCGCGTGTAATCGTTGTAAATATCTGTAAATATACGTTTTCTTGTAAGAATATCATTCCCATGGTCACTGAACAGTCGCAGCACCAGAGTCTATTCTAGTTAGTTTTAGAAAACTAGAGATTGCGCCACCTTAGAGCGCTGAATCTAAGTAGAGCGTCATTCACAATCACTCACGAACGTCGACACTGAATGCTCCATACGGTCGAAAATCAATCTTCTAAGATCACAGCCTCTAAAACACTGCGGAGCTGATACACACTTCAATGCGGAACAGACCCCGTTTTCAGGAAAGACAGCAGCCTAAGTAATACTTCGCATTCCCCGTGATCTCTAAGTAGGCTGGTCGTGCAAAAACGTGCATATTTAGAGGTGCACGAGCACTAATGAACACGTGTGCAATCGCTCGTGTTTGGCGCACGTATGCTATAGCTCAACAGCATGCGCTTGAATAAATGAATCACCTATACAAAAATCAAGGGGCCAAGCAAGTTGCAGATCACTTCCTCTTCACGGATCGACTGGTCAAAGTACAGGTCATCCACAAAGAAGCAAAGTGAGGGAAACCGAGAAGGTTCTCTTAAAAGCTTCGAAGGTATAGTGATAGCCGCTATCCAAGAGGCAAAGTTTAGTTGTGGAGTTTTGTCAAATTTTAGCGGATATGCAGTGGAGTTGGAGCGACTTCGAGCAATTCGTCGTCACGCCGACCGACGTTATAGGCCCACAAAATTCATCTACCATTTGATGAAGACGAGATGTCTACAAAGACTCAACGTCGAATAAATGCTCTGCAGTCACTACGATAAAAGTCATTATGTGAGTCGCTCAATCCCCACAAGCCTCTTTCGCAAATATGAAGACTAATCCGTGGCCTACGAATATTGCCACAACAACATCGCCCATTCAAATGCCTTGCTCCCATCCTAAGCCGACGTGAAATCGATGTAGCAGAAGACTTCTGCACCAGGGTTGCCAACAAGGGGACTGCTATCACCGTGAGTAACCAACGAAACGCACCGATGGTCAGAGACACTCGGATGGACGTTATGGTTTCTCTAGAGGAGCTTCAGGCAACATTGGCAGCAAGCACTCGTCATCACCAGGATCCGATGGAGTCACGTAGCCCTTGTTAACCTAGGACAAACAGCTCAGCGTATCCTTTTAGCTGTATACAAAGACTCGCGGAGCAACGGTTTGGTTCCTCCTTGGTGAAATGCAGCCGCCTTGTGCCCCTGCTCAAACAAGGCAAATCGCCATTGGACATAGTCTCTTATCGCCCCATCGCGCTTGCCAGCTGTTTTGAAAAGGTGATTGTGAAAATGGTGCTGAATCGCCTGGAGTGGTACCTGGAACAGAACATATATCCCATCTTTTGACCGGCTTTCCACGGGGATGGTCTTCCATAGACAATGTTATTGACCTTGTCACGTCTGCACAACAGCAGAAAAGCCTAAAGAGAATATCAACGGCAGTGTTGTTGGATGTTAAGGGCGCATATGTTGCTTGAAACCATCTTTGACACCTTGGGCAACATTGGAGTGGGGTCCCGCGTCTACCGATAGATCTACAGTTATTCGAAGGACAGAACCTTCTTTGTTCAAACAGAAGATGGTGAAACAAGGCACCATTATACTTATCATGGGGTACCTCAGCGTGGGGTTTTAAGTCCCATACTTTTCAGCCTTGCACTCATCGGCTTCGTTGACGTTCTGCCGCAATCCGTGCATCTCTCGATCTACGCAGACGACATCTGCATCTGGGCATCAGTGGTCACGCTTCTACACGAACGAGACAGGCTTCAGAGAGCGGCTACACTGACGTCAAACTACCGTTAAGGAAGAAGACTTGAGCAATCATTTACTAAATGCTCACTGGTTGCGTTTTTGCGCAAGGCAATGACCCCATACGTCGTCAAAACTAATAGACACACAATCAGCTATCAAAAAACAGAGTTTCCTGGGAATAATAATATATCTGGACTTGTCCTGGAGCCCTCACAGCGCTTTCATGAAAAAGAAACTCACCATAATTTCCCACTTTCTAAGGATTCTTGCGGCAAACTCTTAGGGTGCATCGGTATACGAGCCACGCTTCAACTCTACACATCACGTTTTCTCAGTTTCATGCGCTATAGCCTACCTGTGTTCGGCAATACTCGAATAACAAACGTACGTGTCCTCCAGTGAATACAAGCTTAAGCACTGAGAATATGCCTCAGGCTTCCGAGGTGCATCCTCAGCAGTGACTCGCATCTGACCTCATCCAAGACTTCAGAACTTGCCGCCATTCATGCCGCCCTGTAGTTCCTAGTTGAAGAACCGCAGCAGACATGGTCAATCTTATTGGCCTCCAAAGCAGCCCTCCAGGGCATTGCCTCGCCATATCGTTATGGACAAAATGAACAGCTAGTCGCTGCAAAAAAGACTGCTTCATCACCGGGCTATACAGAAACATGACATAGCTTATCAATGAATACCGGGCTGTTGCAGCATCGGTGGACATGATCGTGCAGATGTAGCAGATGATGCTCATAATGATGCCCTTCGTGCAGCTATACCATTATCAAGAACGGATGCCGTTACTAGCCTTCAATCACTAGCACGAGAACACGCGCTCAGTGGAATTCACCGGCATTCACCAACGTCCGCCTTTGTAAATTGGACCCACAACTACAGCTCTGTCTTCCACCAGGAATAACCAGAGCTGAGGAGCTGAGGATTGGGGTGGCCTAAGGAATGCATATTTGTTTCGAATCGGAATGACCAGCAGCCGGACATGCGACAACTGTGGCTGCGCGGACACATTTTTCCATTTTCTCGGCGAACGTCCTCGCTTCAGTGCGCCAAAACAAGAACTGTCGAAAGTTTGAGACATACAAGACAATCGCCAATTGTCGGAAGAAGGGGTATTAGGACACTGGCCGAGACCATTATCGGCATGCAAGGCGAGAGCGTTGTTGCACTTCTTGCGGGCAAGTGGTCTAAGGCGTTTTTCAACGTCTCTTTTCTCTATCCTCTTATTCCCCTTACCCCCTTCCCCAGCAGAGGGTAGCCAGATGGTCTGAGAACTGCCTAACCTCCCAGTCCTTCCTTCTTCAATCCTCCTCCTCCTTACGAAAAAGTGCGTAGAAGAAAATCGCACAGCATTAGGGAAGCAGTGCCTTCTGGGGATCCATAGGAAGCACTGCTGTTTCAGCGTCCTACGCTTAGTTATTAATTTACGCATGAGCACTTATAGACCATACGCATCTCCATTCGAATGTACACGTCATTTGTAATACTAAATGCGAACCATTTCCTAGCGAAATTTGGTGACTTTGATTGCATCTATCTATCTATCTATCTATTTATCTATCTATCTATCTATCTATCTATCTATCTATCTATCTATCTATCTATCTATCTATCTATCTATCTATCTATCTAGACGCTCGTGACTTTCTGCTCTCTTGGCTGTTTCAATAATGGTATGAATACCAAAATTGGTATGGCAAAACATGACTGTATGACTAATATTACTGACTAGTCATGACATGAAAATAATGACATGTATGTCATAAATGTCATAATTTGCATTTCAAGGTGTTGCTGCTCTTGTGGTGGCTTCGATCAGATCAGAAACTGGTATGGTACGACATGACTGCTTGGCGAACGCAAGTGACAGACCCTTACGCGGAAATCATGAAATGCATGTCATGTAACAAACTGACTACATACAACACTCATGATGCCCTCGTGGCCCTTTCACTAGCTTCAAACATACCAATTTAGTATTACGTAACGCGAACGGACGACGAAGATAAATGACCCGTCAAAACATGATAATCATGACATGCTTGTCATAAAATAGGACTACATGGTCGTTTTGCTAGCTCCACATACTCTGAATTCGGTATTACGTGAAATGCATTTATGACGAAGGTAAATGACACGTCCAAACCTGATAATCATGGCATGCGTGTTGTGTAAAACATGACATGATACGCTTATAGTACGCTGGTGACCGTTTCGCTAGCTCAACATATACCAAATTTAGTATCACGTGACATGAATTGAGTACAAAAGAAAATGACACGTCCAAACATGATAATCATGACATGTGTGTCACGCAAATACATCACTACGAGCTACGCTTTTGGCGTGCTCGCGTCCATTCCGCTAGCACCACATATAAAAAAGTTGTTATTAGGGGACGAGAATGGATGACGAAAGTAAATGACACGTCTAATTATGATAATCATTACGTGCGTATCATAAATTATGACTGCATGGTCGTTTCGCTTGCTCCACATATACCGAATTTGTTATCACGTGACGTGAATAGACTACGAAGTTAATGACAATTGCGAACATAGAAATAATGACATGGACGTCATGTACGGCATAATGTACGTCCGTCTCGTAACGTCGTAATGATATTAAAGTGACATATCAACCTTCTACATTCGTGCTTCACATATCCGCGATTCCCACTGTACGTGGGATCTTCCAATAATTTTGTCACCTGAACAAGTTCGAGTACCCGATAAAGTATTTCCCGGAAAGCACCACGATACTTCAAGCGAAATGCAGCAAAATTTAGTAACACCGCACCTGTAATTATCTCTACTGGCATGGCAACGTCAAGTAAACTTCACATAAATTAATAATGGTGCGCACACTTTGAGAAGCTTTGATTTCGTTGAATGTCTGATTCTCCTGTTATAGTAGTGCTATTAAACACCTCAGCACTTTCCCCTTAGTTAGAAATGTCTGTATCAGTGCGCACAGTACGTGCAGATGTTAGAATGAAGCGGCAAGAGTGACAGATAGGAGTGTATGGACTTCCGTATAGGCCCGTTTACATTGACCCGACGAGGGCGCGTTGAGTCGAAATAAACAGGTTTTCTGGACTCGCCCTCCCCATGTATAAGCGGACGCGTCGGGGCGGAGCGTCGTCGCGGCAAGTCCCGTCGATCCGGAGACAGGGGGTAGGTTCACCGAACTCGCCGCGCTTAGAAAGGGCATGTATAACCGGTCGCGCTGAGTTGACCACTCGTGACCTCTCCCGCCCGTCGCGGTCTCCACTTCCCCTGTCCCCATCACTCCGACGTGATGGGGACAGGGGAAATGACCATCTACGATTACACTATAAAAAGTAATGGTTGGTCACTTTACTACACTATTCATTTTTGAAACCAATTTTCTAAAGAAAATTTTAATTTCCTAAATATGGTGGCAGTTAGGTTGCGACGAAACTTCGAAAAAGTGAAATATTATACGCAGCACGGTAAAACGATTCCAGTCGGTAGGAAAAGAACCGCATTTCCTTGTTAAAACGCATTCACCACTAGTGTATGTTAATGTGCTTTGCGGGGAAGCAATGCAGTGTTCTTGACCAAAGTCAGAAATTTTTACAGCTTTTCAACTTTTCCAGCGACAACGCAGTGGCATAGCTTGCTTGCATTGTTGACGGTAAGTGGGGGGAAAAACACGAGTCGCGAAGACAGTAGTTTGGAAGCGCTGGCACATGAACTTTGAAAAATTTGCAATATTGCTTATGTTCAGGCACTTATCGGTCTGTGTGGCGCTCCATATAAAAATATACACTTTGGATCATTTCAAAGGGTGCACAAACGATATTTGTTTCTGTAAGTTTAATACGATTCTTTGTTTTACGCGAGAAAATATTATTTATATTGAGCTGCCCCCAAGGCTGTCAACGGTGGACCGTAAGCGCACTTCACTGCACCGAGGGTTCCTCGGCAGCCTCCTAAATGCACCAAAGCCGGCTTGTTGATTCGTGATCCATTATCCTGCGCTTACCGCCAGTAATAGAAACAAATTATTCAGCTGCATTATCTCATAAAAAGTTATAAGAGCTGTAAAAAATGTTTAAATATCACCCAAGAACAACGCATTGCTTCCCGTCAAAGAACATCTTGAGACAACCTACTAGCTGTGAACGCGTTGTGCCAAGGAAACGCTGTGTTCTTCCTACCCACGAGATTTTTCACAACCTAGTTATTGGGCGCTGCCAACGATATTTAAATTGCTCATAGAGTTAGAAAAAATTTCCTCCGAAAACTGGTCTCAAAACAAAAATGGAAGACGGGCTTTCGGCTCGCCTCGACGCAAAGCGTCGCTGCGATCACCGCTCACCTCAACTCGTCCGTGCGAGTTCATATAAACTCGGGCGCGTCGAAGTAAGCTGAACCTGCCACTCAACTCAGCCCGCCCCCGCCGCATCCATGTACACGGGGCTTATGTAACGTTGAATATTTGTGAAAAAAGGAGAAGGTATCGCAACATCCATCCACAAAAAAGGAGACGTAACCCGAGTGCAGGTGTACGTATACCGAAACAAATAAAAATAATGTGAAACTAGCAAGAGATAGAAATAAAATGTAAGCAAAATGATACGTATTGGAACAGAAACAAACATGGCATCTCACTAAAGAACGATGTAAACCATTACCCAGTTCACAAAAACGTTCGAAAAAGAAGTATTGTGATAATGCGTTTGGATGTATCGTCTAGTAATTTGGTAAATATTGAGGCGCATGGCCAGCACATTCAGGGAGCTTGACAAGATAAATATACAATTTAGTCTTACGGTAATTAGTGTGCTTTCTGAAGAAAACGAATTATGAACAAGATGAAAAAATTTGACTCATAGAAACAAAGCAAGAGACGACTCTAATAAAAAAATTATAGTAATTATGTCAAGATAGTTCACGTACGTCTCATTAAGAATTTTTTTAAATATGAACATGCTAATAAATAACTTGCTAATTAAGACTGTGATTCATGCATGAAACCTTGCAGTAGTATAATACAAACGCCGAGTTCGCACCACAAGACAGACAACGTTCAAACTGTTTTGTAAGTGAAAGCCTTATCCACCAAAGATTCGGCCATGTTTTCTTTAAGACTTGATCGTTATAGAGTTGTCCTCATAATAGGTGACACAAATTTTTTGAGACCTGTATGAAGCGTACTGCCAAGCTGTCTCTCATCTTTTCTTTTCCCTTCGGCAGGCTATATCTTGGCTCCAATAGAGTGAATAATAACAAACTAACATAGAACCACTAGGAATGAAGGATGTCAATGCTTTTGATTGGTCTCACTTTTGTTCAGACCGCAGTTCTCGAAACAACTTTACACAAGTAACAAGGGGATAGAGGGAAGTTAAAGGTAAATTGCAATAACTCGGCACGCACATGAACGAAATTAACTGGTAGTAAGAGTGAATTTCTGTTTGTGGTATGTTGCCGGTGTTAAACTTGCACAGATCTCCCTCTCAATCCGGTGGGCCCGCTACGAAGATTGGTTTGGTGTTGTGTGCGTTACCTGTTCCTAGCCTATTGGCACACCTGCCACAAATGGCTCACAGGATGCTGCTCTTAGAGTCTATATTACAGATTGCATCAATCCATCTCCTCAAATTCCTCCGGCGATAATATTTGCTTCCGTCTAAAACGCCAAATAAAATGAATTGTCAAAAAACATCCAAAAGCCTCTTTGTAATACACTTACCATGATAACTGTAATGTATAGACAAATGTATTTTGTTTTAATTGCATTTCTCTGCTTTAGTATCTGCTTCTAATTTCTAGCTTTCATCAGTGTCAATCTCCATAGTTATACAGAGCATAATATTGCCATTTATTGAGATATGTCCTCATAATGGCATGGCGGGTGCAAACCACACAGTTCCCATTTCTACCTGTTTGAACGCAGCTGCCATGTCAGGCAAAATGCCCCTTACTTAAAGCCAACTAGTCCTCTGCCCCCCCCCCAAAAAAACGACGTGATACCGATGCCAAACATTTACGAAAATATATCACTAAGAACCCTAAAACGGATTCCTATAATCATGCCAACACATAAAGCAACCAATACAAGGAGCTCCGAAATATTGAAACTGCCGAGGTACAGAACAAATTATACCTATCAGATGCTACGACATCGACTACCCTATCACTGAAACAAAAAAATGTAACACTTAGTATTGTGTGGTGACATAAACATGTATGTATCTGCAAACACTAAATTGCTTGGGATTATAATGCGGTAGACTTAGTGCATAAAATTGTTTCCCTATTTTTTGTAGTACGCCTACAGGATTTGGTATAGGTACTAGAATTCAGTATTGTGTGTATTATGTCCCCCCCCCAAAAAAAGTTGTATATGTCGTGCTTTTTTTTCTGTTTTTAGAGTTCACCCCGTGCCCCTAAACACCCGTTCCGGTGTTAAGCGGCGTCGCTCCTGCCGTCGCCGTTGGTGGCGTAACCATGGGAACGTATGCGTGGCACAAAAATTAAGCAAGTCGCACTAATGTGCGCAGCACGTAGAAGTGTGAAGCGTCGATGGTGTCACCACTCGAACGAGTATGTGAAACAGAAATTGAGCAAACCCCCCTACCATGCACGGCTATTGCGAGCGTCAAACTAGAATAAAGTATGTGCCAAATGTATTGGGAAAGAAGCAAGGAAAGAAAAATTCTTGGCAAGCCCAAACACCACGTAGAGCAGGCGTGAGTATCAAATGAAAACAAAGTATCTGCATTCGGAAACGGGCGAGCAAAGTTGGATAACAACTTGCTGAGAGTGGTTGTGTAACTCGACCATTGCGCACTTCCTGCAACTCACATGAACCACACTTCGGCCCAAACCGATGTTACTTTTGGAGAACCTTGATGTAGACAGAAAAAACAAAAAAGACCTATTGTTCCCAGTTATGCGCAAGAACATCCCGTTCCCCATTCATTGTAACGTATCCCAGTTATGAGGCGACCTCACGGAACCCTTCCTTAACCCCGTCTTTGGAAAACAGGCATTGATGGAGAAAGTAATTTCACCCTGGACAAAGCTTCCTTCATTACATTACGACTAGCAAACGTGTTGTTCTCATTACAAAGAGTTGCGGAAAATAAGTAGAGCTGTGCAACTGTCAATGCATACATACATATCTCTCCTAATTGTTTTTTTCCTCTTATCCGCACAAACCAAAAACACCTTAACAGCAGCGCTCCGAATTCGTATTATACAGACACTTAATCGTCGGCATTTTTTTACATAGTTTGCTTTTGAGATTTTCATCGTGTATTGATGACCGTTAGCGTGTATTTTCAGTGTTCTGAACACGAACGTACCATTATTTCTTTTTTTAGTGTGAAACTATTTTTTTTGTTGTTTCGTTGCTGCCTCATAAAATGGGGCTGTGAACCATGTGAAGCATTGCTGGCTTTTGATTCGTGGTCGTTAAGATGAGTAGTCTGTAGGCTAAAAATTTGGTGTGGATAAATTTTATTTCATCTATATACGTGTACGGGCTTTAAAACAACTATTTTTCACTTTCCTGACGAAAAGACGAGGCAAAAAATCGGGTGGTGGGTCGTGAAGCATGGCTAAGGCTTCTACCCCCGGTGATAACGTCACACTTCTAAGTAAATTTTACCTGGATGCCGAGGCAGAAATTGAACCCTTAGCTGTTGATCAGAATAACAGCCCCACTGCTCTACCGAAGAAGCCCACACCACACGCATACTTGTTTTTCGCATCAGTGTCAACTAAACTTCTCTCCTCCATGCTATTATTTAACTTGATCGGCATCGCGGCGCCATAGAGTTTCCCATAGGTAGACCGGAGGCAACTCTGCCGCTAGTGTCTGCGCGAGGGGCAACGCAAAGCGCTTCAGCCAGCATCCGAATGATGTGTTGTAGTACACAAGTTTGTCTATTATTCGTACCTTCAGTTCAACTTGACTTCGCGTGGCTTGGAGGTACTTTGTCATGAAATGACAATCAGTCAAATACTTTAGGTGCGATGCAGCTCTTTGACTAGCTTGTGTAACGCTGTCCCTCCGTCACACTACTCCCCTCGCCGTAGGTGTTGCAGCGGCGCGAAGTAGCTCATGCCTTTTGCAGTGCGCCGTGACGTCTTTCTCGCACGCCAGCTGTGCGGTCGCCTTGTGTCAGCTCTCTCTCACTTCAGCCTCTCCACCGCTTGCTGCACTCGGGCCCCCCATTCACAATGGACATCATTTTAACCGCGCCACCTCTCTCTATCTGTCGACGAGAAGAAGCCGTGAGCCGGCGCGCGCGCGCTATAGTGCACGCGCCTCAAGAATCTCGCAGCGCCGACAATGTGGACCGCGCGC